>JBBPCS010072304.1:0-16251 GCA_037974645.1 Hollardia meadi
AGAGAGAGAGAGAGAGAGAGAGAGAGAGAAATTTAAATATATATATATATATATATATATTTAAATTTCTATTTTCAGCTGTGGGGAGAGTGAACTGTAAACAACAATAACACTAGATTACATACATGCATCATTTCCTCTGAGAAAAGTAATTACAAAATGTAAATATGTTGAAAAACGATTCAATCAAAAACACAAAAGGTTTTGAGCGTTACAACTTCAAAACCCAGAAACTGAAATAGAACTTTGGTTAACACCAAAAACATCTTTCTGTGAGGACAAACAAATTTCCAAACCCTACATCTGAAAGCAGTTACAAAAACAGTTGGAAAGAGGAAAGCATAAGGAGAGCTGCTGCATCTCTGGAAATTAACGCAGGTTCCCCCTGAAGTGACGAGCTTGAATAATACCTAGAAGACATAATAATGGCAGTTATTTAAAGGACTGATCAATGCTCTATCCACCCTCCTCTGTCCCCCACTGCCCTTTTCCCTCCTCTGAGGCTTCTCCTCCCAGCGTCTCAGTAAAGTCATGGAATTTCCCTAAATTCCCGTATGAGCACGACAGCTGCCGATTGTCTAATTTACAAGACAAAGGCTAGCGCTGAAAAATGCTACAGCAGCACAATGCACACAGACCAGTGCCAACGACGTAGTCAGCGTGTCAGTGGAAGGGTGTCTCCCCAATAGGAAACTACTGTATGTGAATGTGGCAGCGTAGAAACTGAGCGGAATAGCATTCACTTACCATTGCTCATTTACTTTAATTACCAACATTACAGTGTCTCACATTTTCTTACATTCCTGTGTTTACATATTTTTCTTTGCATTATTACAGTATAGAAATTTAGCTGACGCTCCAAAGCAACTTGCACTGTTGTGTTGTGATTGGTGGTACTATTTAAAAGATTAATAGTCCTACCGATCACAACACAACAGTAGTATCATGTAAAGTATCCACACTTGATTCTTTCAGTCCTCAAAAACAAACCTTGCCTCCAAAAGTAGGTTACGTACAGAAGAAAATATTCATGCACATTCAAAAATACTCATGGAACAGGTGCTTTAAACTAAGGCCACGCCTCTCCAGCCCCCCTTGTGGACACACCCCTGAAAGTCCTGCTTTTGAAATGTTACTTTAAATTTCAGGCTTATCAGCAACATGTACTTCAATTATCAGGAGTTAAAGTATTTGACATGAAGACAAATTGTTTTTTTTTTACTATGTATTATTATTGGATCATTATTACCAATGCATTCATGTATATCAGCATTTTACTTGGAGGAGTAACTCTCTCTCTCATACTGTTGGATAGTTTAAAACGATGTGTCATATTTTGTAAGATGATCATGTGTTTTGTGTGTAAAATATGAACAGGCAAAACAACTGGTACCTGTCAGATAGATGTAGTAGAGTAAAAAGTACGACAGTGGTGTATTTGCCGCTGTAAGTTCAAGTAGTCAGACCATAGAAGGTTCAGGTTCTCAGTCCACTAGAGGGGTTGTTGCATTGGTTATTAGAGCTGCTGGAGTTAGTGACCCAGGAATGCATCTCAAACAAAAGCACGTCTTATCATAGACCCATAAGACTCTTCCAGGGCAGATTGAAGAGTCTTTCTGGTATATTAAAATATCTAGAGTGGGTGTATGTTTAATTTCAGCCTGAAGGGAATGTTTCTCCTCTGTGATGACTTATTGATGATATACAGGTATTCATGATAAGCAGAAGACAAAAAAAACCCCAACTTTTAAAAAACTCTTTTATTCATTTTTCAATTAGTTAGAAAGCATCTCCATAGAGTTGTTGATATACATTGCGAGTATTTTAAAATAGCCTTCAAGTTTGGAGCAGCTAAAGGTGGCATATGATAACAATGTTGACTAGATGATGTATTCTGGAAAACATGAAAGAGGAACTTTCTTTCTTACTACAAGAGTCTCTACAGCCAGCTGCTAAATGCTAACGTCAACTCGCTAATCAAAACATTTTAGATTAGCGGGTTCGCATGACAACATTAGCTAATTAGCTCAAAACACAAAGTACGGCCGAGGCTCATGGGAATGTCAGTAGTTTTGCAGGTATTTGGCCAAGGAATTAATCAATACTTTGATCTGATTATGACACTGGATGAAAGGGATCACAAAAAGTTATTAGGATTGCTGTTGAGATAATTCACTCAAAATCATGTCAACCTTGTGGTGGTGCTCGAAGAAAAGTCAGTCAGGGATCACCAAAGTCACTGGGATTAATCCTCTGGGCAGCATTACCGCCTGTACAAAATTCATGGCAATCATTCCAATAATTGTTGAGGTGTCGCAGTGATGGACTGATGAATAGGCTACCATCCACTTTTAAGCATGGCTGAAAACACTGAAATGGCCTGGCCTTGCATCAAACCTTGTTGTTTTCTTTCAACAATGGCAATACTAAGAGTTTTGATGGAGGTTTCTAGCTCAAAACAGGCCTACTTTTATTCTTAATGTTTAAAAGTATACTCCTTAAATGTTTGTGATATGGATAAAAATCCGTGTACTGATATGGTTCCTCCCAGTGGAAGCGGCTGATTCATTTATCCTTTCGTGGAATTCTTGTGACTGTGATGCCAAGTATTTTTATGTATCTATAAAGTATTTTTTGTTAGCTGGTAACAGTGTCAGCCATTCTCCACTGCAGGCCTTAAAGAATCTTCCAAATATCATGTAAACTCTGCATGTACCAAGGTAGTGTGTGCGTATCTCCAGATACATGAGGACCCTGAGCTTAGATCTTTTATTTTTATACTAGAGATGTACAAGCCCTTTGCATGTCTGTGATTCCTAAAGCAAGGGCTAGTGCATCACTGAAACACACACATGCATGCACGCACCCATAAAGTCACTTTCACACGCACATACACACTCTTACAAGTTGCTCTTGAGCCAGTCGAGGTAACCCCTGATTGCCCTCTTCCCTACATCAAATTCAAATGGCCAGACGGTAAAGCTGAAACATCCGTGGAAGCCGTCCTCATAGTGGTCGCTGGTAACTGTGATGCCTGCATCCTGTAAGCGCCGTGCGTACATCAGGCCGTCATCCCTCAACACGTCATACTCGCATGTTAGAATGTACGTCCGCGGGCATTTAGCCAAAACTTCTGGTCCTGCTAACAGTGGTGCTGCCCTCAAGTCCAGCAGCCCCGGCACCTCCTTCGTTGTCCCCTGTGAACCTTTATCCACGATGAGAGGCTTGTAGCTCTTCCTGTATTTCTGGGGCAGGAGGACGGTCCAGTCTAGCCGCGCCCTCAGCTCTGGGGTAAGGTCTGAGTGGTCTAAGGAGCTGTGGTTGTTCGCCAGCAACTGGGACTGCAGGGAGAGGTCAGCACCGAGGTACTGCAGCCAGAAGCGGACCATTAGGGACCGGTACAGGATAGGTATATATTGGTTCTGCAAGTAGGAGGGTGTGTTGAAGTCCAGAGCCTGGAGCACTGGGTAGATCAATGTCTGGACGCTGAATTTCACACTCATGGTGTCATCTATTGAAATCTGGACAAAAATATGATAAACATAAGGCCTTAAGCGCTTGATTAGCATCCAAAATGCATTTTTACACACATTCCTACAGGAGATGGGTTCTGCATGTACCTCCTGAGCGACCGCAGCAGCCAGGTTTCCTCCAGCACTGTCACCTGACACGGCCACACGCTCAGGGTCGATTGCATACCTGGCCAGAACCTCTGGGGACAAGAAGTGCTTGGCAGCAGACAGGCAGTCTAAATATGGCACCGGGAAGTGCACCTCTGGATACAGACGATACCTACACAGACATTGGTTGCAAATGATAAGAAAGCTTTGGAGCATGTGACTGTAAGCACTCTTTCTAAAGTTGTTGTACAAGTTTATTTATAAGGATAAACACTTGTGTAGTTAACACTTGTATAATATCATCTGTGGCTCTGAAAGCGTTTTTATGTTTATTAGCGTAGATCTGTAACAGCATTTGTTAAAGCAGTAGATTAGCGTCGCAGGAGGGGAAGCACTTACTCAACAGAGACCACAACAGTGTTGAGCTCGTCGGACAACATCCGGTTGATTTGATCATATGACCCCTTCTCTGAGGGTGTGAGAGAGATGGAGGGAAAGTTGAGTCACAAGAAAAACTGTTGCTAAATTATCCATTTATTTGAAATTCTACAGGAGCACACGCACCTACAGACTACCTACAGAGAAGCATTTCTGTTTATATACATTTATAATAAAACAAATGAAAATACTATCAGTCTGCATGTTTTGTAAGGCCGAATTTAAGGTCTTGATGTTGCATTTATAGTTAAATTGATAACCCATTTAAAATATAAAATAAAGAAACACACTTAAAAGCCTTTTTTTCCCCAACTGAACATAAGGCTAAGAGCTAAAAAATTATATGTGATACTAACACTGGGTGCACTATTAGCACCTGTAGATTAAAAACATTTGTGATTATGTGATAAAAACATTTTGCTCACTTGTTGGCTTAATTTCCTCTAATCCTACCTAAAGCAAGCATTAATGTCTGTACTCACTGGTAGTGCCGAGGGCCCAGCCTCCTCCGTGGAAATACATCAACCCCCTCCTCAGATGACCCTCCCCTCCAGCCGGGGGCTCGTAAACACGGACCGGGACGCCGGCGAAAGTGATGTCACTGACTTTCACTCCGGGCATGACCCCTCCGCTGGACTCTGAACTGGCCATCCCCTTTAGCATGCCCTCGAAGTCCTCGGTGGAATGCCTGATGGAATTGATGTAATGGTCCAAGCCCAGCCAAGCCTTAAAAGACGCCTGAGGACAGACAGAGAGGGGGGAGAGTAAAAAAAAAAAGAAGCTCAACCTCAAGCACAGTTTCTCGGAAAGATTCAAGACATATTTATTAAAGAGTGAAAACAGGAGGAAGGAATTTGGGAAAACAACCGAAAGACACAACTATCTCGCCTCTGTCCTCCTGCACTGATGTGTTTACCGAAATGTCTCAGCATGTCTCCTCACCACAAACACACTGTCTCAATGGTCAGGTTCAACCTACAGTAGGTTTAACAGTGGGGAACCACAACCAGCCAACTACACTGAGACATGTCGGTCTCATTGAAGTTTAATAATAATACCAATGACATATTTCAGTTTTGGATGCGCCGAGCCAAGTTTTTCTCTCCCATAATTCCTAAACTCAGGGTATCTGCTGATAACGAGTGCTGATCTGACACCAGTGCTCTCTTCTTTTTTTTTTTTTTAACCAAAATTACAATCTCTCCCTCACAGTAAATCACTGGAATTATTTTTTAAGACAGGTTAAAAACTGCTGAAACGCTGAGTCAGAGTCTGCCATGACCAACTGAATGTAAGTGATAGAGGAAACAAAGAGTTTTATAATGCTAGAGAAGGTAATGTGACTCCAGTGTTACAAATTAAAGTCTGTTGACAGGTGTTGGGCAGCACTACCGCAAATGGGAAAAAGTTGTATCGAGCTTTTTCTGACTCCAGAGGGAGCTATGTGAAGTCAGACCAGTTGAGTCGGCATTGGTCGGAGCTGAGGGGGTGAAGTTAGACAAAAGCGGGTTTAGCAGACCTCTGTGGCCCACTCCTCATCTCTGCTTGAGGCTAGCAGCTTGAGACATTAGCCACGACTAGCAAAACACACCTGGATCTCGGGCTTAAGTGACAGCGGTCAAGTTGCATTGTGGGTTAATGTAAGCGGCGGGTTTTGACAAGGAAGGTGTCTCTGGTTGTTCTGGATCAATTCTCATCATTTTCTTTTTAAAGTGTCCTTCGTGGGACCAACAGTGTCAGTGCTGTTTTAATAAAGTCAGTATCTGCCCCACATGAGATCAGTGTATCCCTTCTATGCATGCATATTAGTGAACCACTGCTAACTGCACTCAAAATAAAAAAGAAATATTTCATTTTAAGTGCAATCAAAATCTTTTATCAACTTTAACAATCAATGTCAGTCAGGTTTAAAACTATTTTAGCCTCTTCTTCAACAGTACATCAAAGGCTATTCAAACTAGATCATGTGGATGATGTTATATGTTATAAAAGAACAAATTTAAGCCAAAATATTCAAATACCAATGGAAAACCAGTCTACTAGTGGGTCTTAAGTTAAATTTATCTAAATGGATTTTGTTTCAGTTCATTTTTGGAAAAGAAAGACAATAAAATAGTTACTTACTCATACAAACAGTAGTACTATCTGCTTTGGTGCAAGCTAGACTTTTTAGGTAGAACATTAATCTGCAAACTCTGTCAGCCAGTGTGGCAATACCTGATATCATTACTCTTCACCTACAGCGCCACTTTCAATGTAGAACAAAGGTGAGGGTAAAGAGTTGACCGTCCTCAAGCAGACCCAGAATAAACTCTCTGATGGCTGCTTCGCAACAGATTAGCCCCATGACAGAGAGCGTGACAGTTTCAAAATCCAACTGCTAAAAGCAGCACTTTCGCAATGTTGTGAAACCCTGCTGTTACTTAAGAGAATAGTGGATTTACGAAAAGCACACTTTAGATTACAAATAACTTATATCCATTACACAGTAGGTACATGAACCCGCCACAAGGTTCAGGACATGATTTTATTTTATGAGGCTCTGCATGTAATTTTATGGCATACCATCAGCTCAGAAAATACTGTACTTTAAATAAATCCATATTGTAAGACACAGCAATAACTCTACTAAACCTCATAACGCTAAAGTTGGACATGTCAGTGTTATGGCCCAGGTAGGTAGGGTCAAAGTCTATGTCTGCACAGGCTATTACTGTGTTGTAGGTTAAGAGGCGTGTCTTTTACAGCCTGCATGCAACCTTTAAAAAAAAAAATTGGAATTCAACTGCCATCACTAATACTTGTTTTGTTTTTTTGCTGAAATAAACTTTGATAAAATTTGCCCAGAGAAAGGTAAACATTTTGTGCAGATTAGATCATGTTATCATAGCTGGAGTCGCACACCTGTTGCGTGCATCTGTTTCTGATGCAGCCCACTCATAATAACCCACAGCACATGTAGGTTCACTCTCCGAAATGAAAAAATCTCCTCTCTCTCACCAGGTGCATCGCCGTCCTGAACACAGCATCCAGCATCATCAGCTTCCACGGCTCCTGGATGGCGTCAGGCACCGGGATGTAGACATAATAAGCCACCGCCACCGTTAATAACACCGTGACAACAACTGGCAGCAGCCTCATCTTGTATCTGACGGCTTCAGGGTCTTCAGTGACGATCTGGCTGCAGCTGATGCTCTCTGGTTTGTCACCGGAGAGACTGGGCTCCTGAGTTATTCCAGATTAGAAATTAAGCACGGAATTTAACACTTCCGCCGGGAACCTTCAAAATAAAACCTGTATTGACGCCCCTTTTTGCTCTGAGCCTGTTGTCTGGAGACTGAATTGACCGATTCATTGATTCATCGAAGCTTTCACAATGTGGATTAAATTGATTCAGATTTGACCAATATATTGTTATGAAGGCTTGTAGGCTAATGCAACTTTGCTGCATTAAATAGCTTATCGTTGCTAGGCTATTTATTTCAAATTCTTTAAGGAAATATGATATTTCCTATACATTTGCCCATTTGTAAAGCACTTTTACATAAATAGGTATGCCACTTTAATCTAATTTAATTCTTTAGGCTGACCCTTAATAAGACGTTGCTCCTTTAAAAACTTGACAAGACTCACGCTTTTATTTTGAAGGCTGCGTGTAACAACGAATTGACATCTGGGAAATGAGGTGTTTTTTTTTGTGAGAGCTGCAAATCGGTAGACTACAAAGTTGTATTACATACAAGTGACCACGGAGAGGCACAATAGAGCTGCAGACCGCAGCAGGACTTTGATTTTGAATTGATTTTGTCAGACAGTGAAAATGTGACAATGAAACCTGAGGAGGTAGCTACATATTCATCAATATCTATTTATATTTTTCATCTCAGAAAACGCTAAATTAGTGTGTTTACAGTTTTGGGCTCTATTTTAAGTCTAATCAAACTAATTAGATGCAATTAAACTGAGATTTCAGTTCCATCGTTGTCTTCTCATGTGAGCGAGTGAAGTCTGGTGGGAAAGTGTAGCAAATACAGATAAACGTTCTCTCTAAATGCATGATTTCTTGAGTTGCATGATGATTTGAATGCATGAAAGTGAAAAAGCAAACTCTGGCAAGTGTGGAAAAACTGAAATAAATCTTCTGCAACAACCACCAAGGCACTTGTTACAACTCACTGCAAAAAGTCATAAATATGCTCCTAATGATGTTCTATAATCTTAATCTTATCAATGAGACATGCATCTCTCATTAAGAGAGAAAGGTCAAAACTGCTAATGAATCAAAGTTCAAACACAGCATATTAATACAATATTATGAATATAATTCCTGTAAATGCGGTAAAGGTCAATTTCAACAATTATTACAATGATGCAGAACAGAACCTTTGTTTTAAACACTACTATCTGCTTTTCCATTGCAGGGGAATATTCTGGGGGGATGTCGTTGCCTTGTACATCTTGTAAAGACAGTTTTTCTTACAGGCTATTGATGCTTTTTTATGTCTCGACATCAATACAGGACTACAAGTCTTACTGGAATTGATTAGTAGCTCCAGTTGTTGGAAAAAGCTAATCTTGACAGGCCATTGATCTCTATACCTACTTTCCTCTTTTTTTTTCTCTCCAGCTATTATTAGCTGTCTTATTTTGTTTTGCTGTTCAATATTGACACAAGGCTAGTGTTCTCACAAGTCCACAAACCAAACAGAGCAAATTTTGACAGCACCCGAAAAATCTTGGAAAAGTCGCTGTTTGCATGGCTTTGAAATTGATTACAGCAATGATTTGGAAAGACATCATCAGATTTTCTTTTGGTTTTTAAGATTATTTTAGGGGAAAATGTTGCTTTTATTTAATAAAATACAGAAGAGACAGAAAACATGAGAGATATCAAAGTCCTCCAGCCAAATTCAAACACATGGCGTTGCATTCACATGGTATGCACCTCAGACCAAGAAAGTGAAAATGCCCATGACTGATTTTCAAGACTCTGCATCCAGGTCGGAGGGCACAAAGCAGCACAGTGCCGTAGCCAACAGTGTAGGTGGTGTAAAGGGTCTCAGTGTCACACTCTCTCTCTCTCTGTGCTATTTATTGCCCTGTGTCTTCCCACGGTTTAACGTTTAAATGGACAGCCTGTCCCTGGTGGCCCTGTGTTCGAATGTAAAACAAACATTAGAGCTGATGTGGATCTGACCCCTGCACAGGGCTGGTTTTCCAAAACACAGCAGCTAGACCACCAGACCGTGTCAGCTTAGACTCTTTAAAAGATCAGAGAGGAGTTCTAAGCTATGGAAAGGTGATGCAGAAGGTCACAGTGATGTCTTTACCTAAAGAAAATGGTTAGTAACATCATATATGATTTCAAAACTTGATGACAATCGTATTGTTTGTGCAGTTGAGGTGCCCCTGCAAAAATACGATGAAAAAAGACGATGACCCCGTACAGTGGTTTCATATACAAACTCGATGGATGTCATTTTGGGAATTATGCTTATTCACCATCTTTATGACCAACACCACAAACCGCTGCTGTTCTTTCAAAATAAGGCTACAGTTTCAGATGTTTAGCTTATGGGGGAACACCTAGCCTGGCTCTGTCCCAAGGGGAAAAAAATCAGCCTAACAGTGCCTCTATAGCTCACTAATTCACATATAGTATCTCATTTGTGTAATCCGTCCCAAAACTGAAGTCTAAAAAAGACAAGTTGGTTCTATGAACTTACGGAACCAGTTGAGAGTTACTGGTTCTGGCCATGAAACACTCAGCATAATTTCTCAAAATGTATAACTATTCCTTTAATACACTCTCATTATGTCTATTCATTAGGACTTAAAATACTAACACAGGGGCTGAAAGTGCATTATGGTCCCTAATACAAAGGATTTTAATTATGCCTTATGCTACTTTAGGTAAGCACACACTGTAACCTGGAATAGATAGAGAAAGAAATGTAGATTTTCATGCATATTTTGGTGCAACAAGGACTATTTCCACCACACCAGGCATATGAACAGCAGAAGGTGGATTGCGGTTTGTATGTTTTAAAAAAAAAATGCCATTAGAACTTGTCACCATTGCAACTAACACACCTAAATCTGACCACAGCTGCTGTCCGTCAAAACAAACTTTTTGCAGCCATCTTGAAATCCTAAATCCTACAGGGGATCAGAGTTTCACACTTCAAAACAAAATCACTTTAAATATGACACAGATGCCATAAATGCTAAGGTTTGTATGAATGAAAGTGTCAGCAGAAAGCTCGAATTTTACATGTTCATGTGATATATTATATGTGCCTTCATGTTTGTGTGTGTGTGGTGGAAAGAGTATGCATTAAAAATCCCCCCTCCTGCTCCCCTCCTGCCACCCTCCCGTGTGTCGGTTCGGCGTCTCCCTCCAGTCTGTGGTATGGAGGGCAGAGAAGGGGCCTCTCTTGTGTCGTTGACTGGAATTACACTTAGGGTCATTTGAAAAGACTAAACGGATGAGGCAGAAATTGTGGTCCAGCCTCTTTTTTTGATGTTGCCTCTACATGTGCTTGAGCATAAAATATTGCATATGAGACTTTGCCATGAAAACGGCACAGTGAACAGCATCTGGTATTCTTATATTCATGGCCATGCACTTAAAATGCCACAGGGCTTAACCAGGGTATGGTTCAAAAGATGCAAAAGATGGTTAGCGAGTGGAACTTAGAAATAGGTACAAGCTAACTGGCACTGGCGTAAAGAAAATGTTCAAGCAGTCTGTTGAAAGCAGTTCGGTCAATTTACAAGAGACTAAAACACTTGCACAGATAATTTGTATTATCTTGATGTGGCTGATGTGCATGTAAAATCATGAGTGTCCTCCTTGAATATGTCTGAGAGGGAGAAAATTCATCTGGCATGCTATAACGGCTGAGGGATGAGTGCCTACTTTTAGGCCTGTGTCGCTGTTTTTTCTGTTGAATTACTGGTACACTGTCTGGGCTTATTGGGACACTTTATAATGAATTATTATTAGTGATACCTGTGCTTTTACTACTATGACCTGTCAAATATATGGTGTGAAAAAAGCCTATTAAGAGAATCAAAAGGGACAGCCTACCAGGATCCCTTGTACTTTCATCACTCTGCAGGTGAACCTCTGAATACAGGTGCAGTGTTGGATGTGTAGCTGCTTTTACAGTCAAGCCAACAGGAGGATAAAGTGATATTTCACCTAAAATCTAACATGACATGAATTCAAGTTGACCACAGCCACTGCTCTTTGAAAAGGAGGAATCTACTAGCTGTTCAGCTGACAGGAAGTGAGTCTTTGACACAAAAAAGGGAGACTGCAGTTTTATTAGATGTCCTATCCTCTTGAATCAGTGAATCAGTGCAACTACTTTACTTAATCACAATTTTGAGGCACTTTTCTGCTAATTTATACCACTACACGTCACAGGAAAATATCGTAGTTACAGCTATAGTTACTAGTTAATCTAAGCATTAATATACTACTCTCAAAAAATAGGACCAACAAATAAAATAAGATAACATTTTCAGATTAAACTACACAACAGTATATAAAGTGACAAGCTACAATATTAAAATTCTTATGATAATGCATTAGTAACAATATACTATATATAATAATATAACACTGACAGTAGCCATTCCCAATATTTTATTTTTGATACTTAAACTAAACTTTGCAAATAATTCTGTACTTTTACTCGAACAAGATTTTGAATGTAGGACTTTTACTTGTTATGGTGCGTATTCACATTGTTGTATTGTCAATTTTACTTGAGCAAATAGGAATACCTCTTCCACCTTACATTTTAATGTGTTATTGTTTCCATAAAATATTAGGATTTAAAATTTCTATAATTGATCACTGTAAAAAAAAAAAAAAAAACCTCACATACGACATATGGATGCATTGTGTGCTTGTGTATGTTGGCACACACTCGCGTGACAATGACAGTAATGTATTGTGGTATTCAGGAATGTCATGGACATTCAGCAGGCCAGTTGGTATGCTTCAGCTGCAACACAGACTCTATTTCTGAAATGACAAACAGCAACCTGTTGTTATTTCTGCACTTTGTGATGTTTTGTGATGGGTGGCATGCTGTTGTTGGCATTCAAGTGCACACTACTTCTTAAAGGTTGAAGGCTATTTGCTCTGCTGCTAAAGAATTACGGTCATCATCTTGGCAGGGTGGAATCATTTCCTTTTTCTTTAGTTTGTCTTGCACAGCATAGTGATTGCAATCACTATTGCAGCACAAGGTGAAGCGTCGTCCCACTGTCAACATGGAAGCGAGGATGTGAAACAAATCAACTAATAATGATGAAATCAAACATCTATAAGACTGAATTCACACATTATAATCAGCTAATTTTCATTTCCTGTATTGAGTGGATGTGCTATAAAATAAAAACATCTGTAATTTTCATCTGCCTACATGCATCTGGTACAGAAAATATGAACTACTTATAGGGTGTGACTCTTGGGACAGCACTGTCTGTCTGATGGTCAGTTTGTCAATTGGTCTAGTGCTTTGGTTGAGGCTGAAATATTGAAATATCTCAAAACAATTTGATGGGTTGCTATAAAATTTTGTGCAGGCATTCATCGTTCCCAGCGGATGAAGACCTTGGTGATGCCCTGAGCTTTCCTCTATTGCCTTCGGCAGGTTGACATTATTGTTTTTTTAGTGAAATGTCTTGATGGCTGTTGGAGGGATTAGCATTTAGCTCATATCATTGTGGCTAAGCTAGCATGGCTGTAGACCAGGGGCGCCCAAACTTTTTCCCTTGGAGGGCCAAAACTGAAACTTAATGGTTTTATTATTGCATTGTATTTTAATATATATATATATTCCAACTTTGGCCCGCAGGCCTCACTTTGGGCAGCAGCCCTCTGTCTATTAGTGGACTATTACTGTCTCTTGTTTGATTTTTTTTTAATTTCTGTTTTTACTGTATCAAAGAAATTTTTAAAAATTAGTGCATACCTCCACCAAGGCCCAACAGCTCAACATCCTGCTTTTCCGGATCTGCGCCAAAATTGAATGGGTTCTTCCTTGGCCCATGCCCCATCCTTCCACCAAGTTTCGTGAAAATCCATTCAGTAGTTTTTATGTAATCCTGCTGAGAGACAAACAGACAAACAGACAGACGGCACTGTAAACATGGCCTCCTTATGGCGGAGGTAATAAAGATATCATAGTCTATTCAGCTTCTTCTGAGTCATAGTGCCAGGCCAGCTAACAACAATAGTCAGAGACATTTTCAGAATCTCATTTACTGTATTAAATGCCCACACAAAATAGCCAGAAGCAACAACAGGCTCTGACTAACACTAACTTACACAGGAATGAATTCAAATCTTTGCTTTACTGTCAATAAGAAGAGGAGATAGAAAGTAAAAACAACAGTCTGGTAGGCTATTCTGTATAGCCTGGATCACTTGAAGAGGCGGGGAAAGATTTCACATGGTCTTCATCACCAGTTTCACAATTTCTTTCCCCATTTTCCATCAAAATCCTACGCTCCACCTCCAGCTGAGTCTCTCCACCACCAACTGAGAGCCAGCTCATGCCTAGTTACTGTAAGACAAAAGTTTTCCATTGGTCTCCTGGACTTGAGTCCATTCACTGTAGTCAACAGCAGATAGCATATCAGTTTGTGTATACCACATTTTTGGAAAAAGTGTGGCCTGGGCAGAGACAGGTCAAAGGTCAAGCGCTGTATTGGGGGTGATGTGGACAGCCACATGCCTCAGCCCTGACCTTTAACCTGGAGGTGCATGAGGGCAGTGCTGTAGTGTTCTGCTGAGGAGAGATGCAGCCTTTTGTCCACACAAACTCACACACACACAACCTCACAATGACTCCTCAATGGAAACAGTTGTAAATGCAAACAACCACATTAAAGCCAACGCAGCTCATAAGGCTTAACACAGCATCAATGGCTAAACCTGCATCAAAAACATGCATATGGACACGGGCGCACACGTCACCTCCAACTTCCTCTTTGGCAACTCAGCCGACGCCCTGTCCCACTCCCATGAGCCTCCCTCTGGTCTAAATGGGATCCTGATGTTCTGTTACCAAAAACAACCCCCAACCCCCTTCTGCATGTTCCCTTCAGCCAGAACCGAGACTGTTAAGCGTGGTTTCGCACTCCTCCCCTCGTCCTCAGCTGCTGCAGAGCGACGTTGAGAAGAGACAGCTGTTGTGGTGGCAAGTGGGTGTGATTGATGCAGTAGGCAGCAACCAGGGAAGATTTATAGATAAATGGGCAGATAATCAGACCTGTGGTGGGGGTGATTTTCAGCTTGAGTGCTTCAAAACATTTGGACACAGGGACTGCAGTGGAGGACCTTGAGAAGCTGAAGAATCTGGCTTGAAGACTGGAAGAGAGCCTCTCGGTCTGGAGAAGGGAGACAGTTTAGACAGCCTGTATCATGCAACACCCTAATAAAACTCTTCCTCCTTTACTAAACCCAAAACTCACAAAGACACACAATGATGCAAATGCACAGTGCATACACGTGTGCAGGCAAACGGGCTCACCTTGTAAAAACGCATGTGCAGTCAAGGGTTTTATTAACTGTGGCTCTGCAATAAGCTCAACTCTGCCTGCCAAATTCAGGCCCGAATTGTTAAACTATGTTGTGTGTGTGTGTGTGTGCGTGTGCGTGTGTGTGTGTGTGTGTGTGTGTGTGTGTGTGTGTGTGTGAAAGTGTGTGATTGTGTGACCTCTTTGTCCTTGGCTCTATATGTGATGCTGTATTTCTGGCATCTGTTGCTTTCAGCAGAAGCTCAGATCCAGGTGCCTTGTCTTTAAGGCTCGTACAGCATGTGTGTGAGGTGGTGAGTGACACTCCCTGTTCCATTTTGTCAGGATGTGTCAGCACCCTCGTTGCCTTTTTCTTTTCATCCCTTCAGCCCCATCTCCTCCATCTTTTTTTTTTTTTTCAGCTCTGGAGTCTTATTTAAATTTTTAGTCAAGGTTGTTTTCTTTTTTTCTCGAATAAAGCGGCCAATCAGTTTATTCAGATACCTCTCACAAAAGGCTTGTTAACAGTTAGCTGGACAAAGCTAGCCTCCAGCTGCTTGATTTCAATTTGAGGTGCAAGCAATTCATTTTACACAAAACAACAGACTTAAAGGTGAAATTCAATGTGACAAGTGTCTTGTAAGAAAAAGAAAAACAACTTTACTCATGCAAGTCTTTGCCAACTGTTACTTATACTTTTCCAGAAAAAATGATTTTGTCTGTCATTATTGAAATGTAGAAGCAGTAAATGCTCTTTTTTGTTTGATGATTTGGTTTGAGATTTGGTTTGGTGTTCAGTTGCAGCTTTTCCAAACTTGCCATACACTAACTGTTGAAATGAACAGATGTGATTTGCAAGTCTTCACCAACTGCCACTTTTTAGTGACCTTTCTTGATTGAGTGGAAATTCATTTGTCTGTGATTACTGGAATTTATAACCAGTAAAAAAGATTTTGTTTGATTTTTTTTGTTGTTGTTGCTGCTTCTCCGAGCTAAAGGTTATAGCCAATGTGCTGCTGACGAACAGATATGACTACACTAAGTTAAGTGTGGATGTTCAACTGTGGTGCTGACAGCATTTAAAAAAAGCTAACAGCAGCTTATCGCTCTAGAAACTATTTCTGTTACTCTGGATTATCCACAGACCTGAGTGTTAGACATTAATATCTGTTTCCACTGTTGCGACCACAACAAACAATATTCAGAGACTGTGCTGCTAAAACCTTCTCGAAAGCTGTGCAATTAAAATCAAACTCAAAACACTGCGAGCCTAAATAAGACAACGCTTCTTTGGTAAATTGGGTAAACTTGAAACTTGAAAGAAACTTTCACTTTATTGCTATTCTTCTCAGGGTGCAATACTTGTGGTAATGCATCTGAAGTATTCCCCGGGCATGGCAAACAAAATTAGATGCAGGGTAAAATTGCTCTCTGCTGCCATCAGGGATTTGTGATGTAAGCGGTTTAAAATGTTTAGGCAAATTCTTGTTGTCCCTCTATGTGGTCTTCTTAATCTAATGCTGTGTTAGTGTTTATTTTTACCTTGTGGGCAGAACAAGGTATACTGTCCAGCATGTACACACACACACACACACACACACACACACACACACACACACACACACACACACACACACACACACACACA
>JBBPCS010072305.1:0-16249 GCA_037974645.1 Hollardia meadi
TAGATAGATAGATAGATAGATAGATAGATAGATAGATAGATAGATAGATAGATAGATAGATAGATAGATAGATCAGGTGACAGACAGGAAGTAAGCAACTACAGTATACTACCTGTAATTTAAAGTTGTTGAAAAGGTTGTTGCAGAACAACTGATAGTTAATCTAAATAAAGAAAATCTACTTCATCCCATGCAATTTGCGTTTAGAGCAAATCATTCTACTGAAACGGCATGCTGCTACTTCTTTGAAGTCATTACGACTAGCCTTGATAAAGGAGGGGTGGTGGGTGCTGTATTTCTTGACCTCCGCTAGGCATTTGATACAGTGAATCACTCAGTACTCCTCTCCAAGATGTCTTAATTCAAACTTTCTGTTAATATACTAAACTGGATTCAGTCTTACCTATTTGACCGCTCTCAGTGTGTCCGGATAAAGGATAAAACATCATCTCTAAGAACCTGCATTATGGGATTATGGGAGTTTTAGGACTGTTATTGTTCAGTGTGTACATAAATGATCTCCCATCTGTGTGTGATGGTGTGGAGATCCTGATGTATGCAGACGACATGCTCTTATTTGCACACGGGAAAGACACAACAATGGAAAAAGGGTCAGCCATTCATGTCTCACTTTGAACATTGACAAAACAATGACTATGTATTTTTTAAATAAACAAAAACAAAACTTGTTTTTTATCTTTTGTCCTTCTACATTGTAGAAGGACAAAAGATAAAAAAAATGTTGAGGAGATTAAATACTTAGATGTTACTCTAGATCCTACTCTCACATTCAAAAGACATCAAAAAGATGTGGCATGAAATGAAATATAATATAGCGACTTTTAGACATATTAGTAACTCACTAACAATTGAAGCCTCTAAGACATATCTGAATGTAATGATACTTTCTTATTTTCATTACTGTATATCATGTTGGTCTCAGGCAAACAAGACTTGTCTTAAAACAACAAGTCTTAAAACACATTAGGTCCTGAAAGTCCTGGACAGGAAATCACGACAGTATCATCACTGCGATATACTTGTTAAACATAAAATGTTAAGCTTTGATAATTTAATTTTGTATTCAGACGTCCGGCTAGTGCATAAGATAATCCATAATGCTGCTCCTCCACCGTTGAAGAGCTTTGTTCAGCTCCACTCTGAGCAAATGAGTGTTGAGATTTGCTTCAAGTGGAGACTGTAGTGTTCCAAAGCATGGCTCCACCTTTGCACAATCTGCTTTCTCTTATAAAGTCATCAAAGAATGGGACAAGCTCCCTATCAATCTGAAAACCTGCAGAGATTTTAATTTTTTTTTAAATTTGAGGTTAAAAAATGGATTTTAAATAACCAGTCAAAACTAATTTTACATTTTGGCGAGAAAGTGCCAAGAGGGGTGTAGGTCGGGGTTGAGTGGAGGGTCACACACATGACTTTCACCCAGGAGACCGGAGTTCAGGTCAAGTATCACCAGTCATTTCCTGAACCTAACCAAGTAGGTTTTGTGCCTAAACTTAACCAAAGTAATGTAGACCTTGTGCATCAGAATAAGATGTGTGGGGCGTGAGCCTTTGCACATTGCCCAGAGACGATAAAGGGAATGCTTAGCGCTTTGGCCAATGATGCCAAAGGGTATCTTGTGCATCTGGATAAGAGGGGCACATGACAAAATATCGGTGTCTGACGACCTGAGTTGAGAATGGATTAGCACACACTTTTAGACAGTCCCTCCTTTAAAGCATTCATGGAGTTGCACTCACCCAAAACATGACTGCTCTCACTTCTCGGCACACCTTGCCCTTTACTGATTGAAGTGGGCCTGCTTGCTCTGTAAGACTGCCAATACCATCTGCAGGTCACACTGGGAAACTAAATAGGTAGAGGAGGTGAGAAAATGCTTCATTGACCCATGGCTCCTTACTTTAGAGTGGTCAAAGTTATGTTATTATTATTATTATTAGTTAAGTAATGGACATGGAGTAGGTCTTATTAGCGATATCTTTTACTGTTCTCGCAGGAGGACTTTGTCTTGACCCGAGATAACTGGAGTGAAAGCGGGAGATGAGCAGCTGCCTTGCAGCTTATTTACAGACATCAGCTAATAGAGAATATTTCATTTTTCTTTCTCACAGTGAGAGTCTCATCAGTGTAAACCAATACAGAGTGCATTAAATAGTGGCACACACAGAAAACATTAACTTACTCATGTTTTCATAAATGTTAAGTGGCCTTGGCCTGTAAGCAGCTTAACTCACTTCAGTGTGTTTGTTCATGAAAATAGTGCACTATTTAGCAGCACGTAATTATCCTCTTTATTGTGCCTTTCTCGTGGTTCTTGTTATTTCCTGTGTTATGGGTTTGAGTTTCTAGTCTATTTAAGTTTACTTGCTGTGTTGTCGTTTTGAGGTTCTAGTTTGTTATTTAGTTATTGTTAGTTTTGTTAGTCCGAATAGGTTCATTTAGTCTACACTTGATGACTAAATCAAGTGTAGACTAAATGGTTATTTTTTTATTTTTTCTTATATACAGACTAGTGTAACTTTTCGTACCTTGACATGTTTCGACTCCTGTCACTCTGCAGTCTTCGTCAGGAAATGTCACAACAACATCACGTGACACTTCTGAGTTTTGTTTTATTTTTATTTTGAAGGTTTTCTCCTCTTGTGTCTTGTCCTGCTTTACACTTCCTCCCTTTGTTCTTTTCCCACCTGTTTTGATTGTCAGCCCCACCCTGATGTGTTTCACCTGTGTCTTGTTAACCTTCCCATCCTTGTGTATGTAAGTCCATGTGTTCCCAATTTGTCTCTGCCAGTTTGTCGTCAGCCTTTGTCCCAGCCTTCTCAGTGTTTTTTTTGTTTTGTTTTGTTTTCTGGACTATTGCTTTTGTTTTTGAATTTTGGATCTTGTCTTTGCCCATTTGGATTTCATTTGTTTGTTTGGACTGATTATCTGGATTTGACCCTCCCCTGCCTCTACACCCTGTAAGCCTTTGTGTTTCTGGTATTTAATAAATATTGCTGGACTGACTCTGCTCTGCCTTCGGTGTCTGCATCTGGGCCCAGCCTCTTTGCCTAGTGTTTCTGGCACAAACTGTGACAGCTTTCTTAAATAATCTCACAACACATCACTCATTATCCCTCATATGAACAAAGTGTTGAGTTGGCTCAGAACGATCCAGGAAAAGATCACAGCAGTTTGTGGAATCACTACATATAGTCAGGTGGATTTCTGTATGGACAAGAATTTTTCAATTTCACTTTGGTTCGGGTTAGGGAAAGATTATGATTTCGGTCAAGTGTGAAAAGTATAAAATACTGACGACATTTAATCTTTAGGATTTGTGTACATTAACTCAAATTTGACAGTGTTTAACACATGCTGACTGTTATGAAAAAAACGGGACAATTCATACCCATGTCTACATTAAATTTTGTTACTACTGTGGGTTGTGTAGGCTGTGTGGTAGACACATCTCTTTTCTTTCATTTTCCAGTGGGCCTGAAGGCCCAGCCCAGGCAGACAGGCAGGCATAGAGGGGAAGGGTCAGTGTTCTGTTAATTGTGATGGATGTGTCAAGTGAAAAGCATCTGCCTGTTTAACGTGATGCCTTCTGAAATGGAAACAAAGAGGAGGCTCTGTATTTTCCCATCAGATGCAACTGGCTGCTGCTCAGCTTGACACTGTGTCTGTGTGTATGTGTACACTTGGCTGGGACGTGTGTATGAAACTTTGTGTATGTGGACTCCTTTGACAGTCACCTAAGTTGAGTGCTGGACCTTCATTTTGGTCACTTCTCATATCTTTAATACAACAGGTTGGTGTAGGATTATGATTTAGCTCTAAAGTAGTTTATTTTCTGATTTCTAAATATCACAGCATGTATGTACATTACACTTTCATAAAAAAGAAAAGCAAAAGAAGGGTTTAGGGAGTGTATGTTGTCAATGCAGTGTCCTTATAAAGACACGAGTACTGGTATAAAAATGTGTGTGCAGTACATGAGCATGTGCGTGTGAATCAGTCTGTCAGTACCTGTGTGTGTTGTTACCATAAGCGGAAATTTGTTCACCCATGTCTGTGCACACAAAGAAGCGCCATTTGTTTTCCATCAGGCATTGCAAACACTCCATCACCACAGAGAGACATCTCTCAGTGGACCCTGCCCACATGCTTTGCAAAACAGGCAATCTGTTTAGCAAGACAAGGCATGACAGTGTTTGTGTGTGCGCACGTGTGCGTGCATGCTCTCAGTGTTTTTACACCTATATGTCTGAAAAAAGGGAGTATGTGTGATTCGGCACAGCAGATGGGAGCGTTCTGATGCAAGAGATCAAAATTAGATGCCTTCTTCTCCAACCAAATGGCAGATTTAAAAATTTATTGAACAAACCTTGTTATTTTCATTCAGTATTCAGTAAGAGCATCACTTTGCGTCAACTTTGCATGTAGCCTTAAAAAATGTATACAATTAATCAAATCATGGAATAATTCAAACAATATCTAAACTAAGAATAACTAGACATTTAGAAATTATTAATCTATATCTGGATCTTAAAACACACATAGTGAGAGATTAAAAATGGGACACGTGGTGGATTTGTTAATTCAGTCAAGTGTAGTTTAGGAGAAAATAGTGTCAATGTTAAAAATTGAAAACTCATGAATGTCTTGAAAATTATGTGTTGATACATTTCTTGGTGGCCTGAAAAAACAAACAAACAAAAAAAACAACATTATTGCAACTAGGCCCAAATTGTGAAAATCTAAGGATGAACAAATTCAATTTCAGTGTTGTTTTGGGGGACTTCTATTGTCAGCCCTAAGTTACCAAGAGTTTCCTTTATTTTTTAGTGTTTAATAAATTAATCTATCTAAGCTGTACTGAATCACCTTTGTCACTGAGTACATCAGTAATTTTCAGAGGTGGAGCTCCTCACTGGTTACTGAGGGCACAGAAAAGTCATGATGAAATAGACCTGTCATAAAGTCAGATGCACTTTGAAGAGCCTGAACCAATATGGAGCAGGTTCCCATTTTTCAACAAGAAACTAAGTGCAAATTTGAGCTGAATGTTTGTCAATTATTGTGGTTGGCATTTCAAGGGTACTTTGGAGATAGATGTCCTCTATATACAACAGGAATCACAATATACATATACAGCTTTTTTTCTGAAACTTCAGAGTTGCAAAGGAACCTGATTATTTATCCTCCGACTGAAATGACAGTAAATTGAGATAATCCCAGGTCTATAGTAGTTAAATAGCACACAGTATGAAACTTGTATTCCATTAGTTTTGGAATTGCTACAACTGATTGTATAACAATTGGGTAACAGTCTTCTCAGGGAATGTAGACAAAACCAACAAAGTTAAAACTTGCTTACACATTTAAATCACCTGGTCCCTATAGCAGAAAAAACACTTATCAGTCATTATCAGTCCTATAGTTTGAAGGGAATGTGAAGGGTTAACATTCCCGTCAAACTCTGAAAAGCTGGCTTTTGAAATGCCAGACTTCTGCTTAGACAACCCGGTACATACAGTATACAGAGGCTGTACCATGTTCTCCCCTCAAGTGTGAAATAGCTTGTTTTCAAATGAATTGCACTTAATTAATAACGATAACATAATGAGCCTTAAGTGGAATTCAAAAGTTTGTCCTTCAAATTTCCTGAGCAGACTCAACTTTACCCATAGTAAAAGGAAATTATGTGTGGAGAAAACAAGCAAAGAAACTTTTTCAGAGGCAGAGAAAACAAATATACATTTAAAATTAACACAGCAACTGAGAACACAGTTTGTTCTTGCACAATTAGGCCACATCTTGATTAAGTTGATTGCTGTTTAAGCCCTTCAGCTCTGACATATTGGCTTCTTCATGTGTAGACCCAGCCTTGCAGAGTCATTACCATCAATCTGTAAGGACCAAACTCCTCTCCAATTCTTGTGATCACCCTAAAAGTAATTTACCTAATGGATGTTATTACATAATGACAACTGCCATATTATGAACGTAACAAAGCAGGAACTGTAGGTCATTTGGGGGAAGAGAATTGTTTTGGGGGGGGCATGGGATAAGGAGATGAGGAGTGAGAATAGATCTAAAATTATTATTTATTTATTTATTTCAATTTAACAAATGTGCTAATAATGTGGGATCCATAGTGTGATGACCTGTCTACCTCTGAGAGCTACTTCTGGTATGATCCTAAGTTGATACTACAAGTCAAAGTAAACAGGCAATAGATAACTTTTTTTGCTTTAACTTAAATTAAATATATATTGCACTGTGCAATGGCAAAAGAAAAATGACACCATCCACGTTTAGATTGGTTCCCTGTGTGATGGAACCAGATCTGTTTTGTATTACATTTGTCTCCCCCTGGTGTTTGTTTTATGTAGTTTATTTTGTTAACCCAGTAAAAGGAAGTGCTTCAATTCCTCTTAAGCATTTGCCAGAGGCAGCCACATGTTACTGCTGGCTACAATCCAATGCCATCCGCTCCTTCAATGCTTATAATTGGCATCATCTGTAAATTACATTGTTTTTTGGCATAAAGTTGACATAGACTGTCATTACATGTTTGAAAATGTATGGTATTTAGGCAGCCATGCTTTGTCTAGTATGTTAGCAATGTTGACTTCATTCTTTATTCAGTACAGTACAACACGCAAATGGTTGCGAATGGAAGACTTATTTGTACTAAGCCTATAATAAGTTTATTAGTCCTTAATTTATACAGAATATGGAGGTGCAAGGTTTCATATAGCCCTAAAGCTAAGCTTTGTGTGATATTGCATGTAACATTTTTATTTGTATATCTCTTTGTTCACTATTTCACACTTAATCCTGATTAAAGTACCAAATCCGAAGAATTGTCTGTTCCTCGGAGCTTGATTATGAAAGTGTTTAGCTGCCTGTATAGCTGAGTATACGTTCATGGGGACAACGGTTAGCGAGGACAGAACAGTGAAAAGATGGACCATCATGACAAGCTGTGAAGAAGTAATGCATATCCAGCTAGGAGAATACATTCAATGGGACACAAGTTCATCTCCTACCAAACCACAATTAGGTTTATTGTACAGATATGTACGTATAGAGGAGGTCTGGTTTCCCACCTCACAACCTGAGCACATATTTCAAGCATTTTAAAGAGTATTTCCTGTGGATTAAAAGACACATCCGCCTGCCCAATGAAGCAATGTCTGTCCAAAAATCCAACTTGATTGATTCTCGAGATTTGGAAGTCAAGTCCAAATGTGTTGCATCTTCATCATCCTCATCTTTGCAACACTCAACTAAGTCTTCAGCCAGTGTCACTGCTGCTAAAGCTTGTGCTAGAGGAGAAGCAGCACGCACACAAGCAGCTTATGCAAAGCGCCAAATAGATATGCAAGTGGAGAAAGCACACATAGAGTCTACATTTAATGCTCTAAAGGAAGAATGGGAAGCCGAGGCTGCCTCAGCGGAAGCTAGTGTTTGAGGCAGCTGCAGATTTAAAGAATTGTGACCTTGTGAGTAAAGCCAGTCACTCTCCAGAGCACTCCTTGCATCAAACTGGTGAGTTCATCCAAGCACATTTTTCCTCCTGTCAAAGTTTTGCTTCAGCCAATGAAGGAACAGAGGCTGCTCACATATCACAAAACAGATGCCTTTCAGACATTGAGTGTTGTCATGATGAGTGAAAGTCACAACAGCCAGATCCCTCAGCCTTTTCCTACTAAAGTTCTGCAACAAACATGTCACAGGAAGGACCTCTCAGGTGCCATTGACACAAATGTAGAGGTCACCAGCTTCCATACAAGCCATCACAGAGACTCAGCTAATCAGTCGCTATACCACTCAGGTTTAGAGGCACCAGTTGTATCTGACCTAGCTGTACTATATATCTGGCCCGTTGAGATCTTGTCACAGCTGGCTTAAAGGTATTTGATAACCAGCCAGCTAGTTATCTGTCCTGGAAATCTAGCTTTGCTCATGCCGTAGAACAGGGTTCCCCAATTAGTTTTCCCCAAGGGCCAAATTATACAAAGCTTTCCAAGCTGATGGCCAAAACTTCCAGTTTTATTTCCTATTGTGCCAGTATATTATTATTATTATTATTATTATTACCTGGGATTCTCAACGCCTGTGCTGAGGCTCACACAAAAAAGAAAATTCACACTTGAAACAAAAGAATTCCAAAACCAACAATTAAATGGTTGGTTCATATATATATATATATATCATATATATATATCATATATATATAGTCAAATATTAAAAGGTTTGTGCATGCCAGGATGCTTATTTTCACAAAAATCACAAACCTTTTAATATTTGACTTAAAACGAAAGCATTTTAATTAAAAACACCTCTTCCCTTTATATCTGATTCCCCAACTTTTCTACAAAGGCCTGACATATTTCTGTGTAGCATCAATAAATGTAATGCAGACTTTTAAACAGTGTACCCATGTGCAAAATGTCCAAATAGCCTTCCACAGAAGCAGCTATCAGCAGCACCTCTACAGCCACATTCACATCAAGAAGAGCCAAGTGAAACCTTTAGCAAAGAGTCAGACACACAGAGATATACAGTATACACACACATGAAGACAGAGAGAGATGTTCAGTTTGTTGCTTTTAAAATATTAGGTTAAATACCACAATAACACATTATTACTTTGACAAAAAATAAATGTTTGTTCCCTCACCAGTCAGTGAGAGAAGTGAGAGCGATGGGATGAGGCAGTCTTTCTGATGTCAGGCCTGTATTGTGTTGTGGCAATCCTGAGGCACTGGCCAAGATGTGCATTGGAGAGTCTGTTAATTGAAGAAAATTATGACTCACATATGTACGTGGAGGGGAACATTGTGAGTAGGAGCATGGCAATGGCTCTCATGTTTTTGAATCGAGCTTGAGGAACAACGTTGATCCAGAAGTCACTCACCCCAATGTCCTTGTGCTGAGCTTTGAGCAAATTGAATTGCCTCATCTATGGAAGGCAGCAGCTTTTTAGCCTCTGCAGTCCACTGGGTGTTAGCTGAAACAGAGAACAGCTGTCTCAGAAAGAGGAGGATGTCAGCTGAGAGTTTAGGGAAGCTTTCAAATAATTCCTTGAAGTTTTCTGCCAGTCTGGTCACAAAATCCTTCATCACTGGATCCTTCTGCATTTTGTTCTTCTGACAGTGCTCCTGCAGATGTGGAAAGTGCAACTTTCTCCCGAGAATGTCTCTCTCACAATGGTCCAGCTTTGACCCGAAAGCCTCAACTGCCTCGTACATGTCTGCGACAGTGTAACTGCATATTAAGGTGATTTAGATGAGACATGATGACACACAAAAACAGAACGTTATCCTTGTCACTTAAAAACTGCTGAAATTCGTGGGCTTTTTGGCTCTGCAGGCTGGAAAGAAATGACACAAGCTTGTCACGCAGGTCGCACACCCTCTCCAGAACACGGCCTTTGCTCACCCAGCGAACATCATTATGCAGCAAAACATCCTTGTGTTCTGATGACATTTCCTCCAGTAATACTCCGAAAAGGCGATGTTGCACACTAGAGCTCTCGCGAACAAAATTGCCAAGTGTAGTTATAGTATCCATTGCATTTTTCTGCACAGTTTAGCGCACAATACTGATTTGTGAATAATGCAATGAAATGCCAGGAGTCCCGAGTTAATGGCGTCAAGCCTGCTGACCAAGCCCGTGTTAGGTCCCACCAGAGACGGAGCCCCATCAGTGACAAGGGAGACGATTTTGCTAACATCCAAGCCAGTCTTCTCAAAGAACTGTGTCAACTCATTAAAGAGAATTTCCACAGTTGTACGTCCAGGCAGAGGAAGCAAACAGAGTAGCTCATCCCGGAAAGTTTTCCCATCAAAATATCTTGCAAACACGGATAGCTGTTCCATATCGGTTCGGTCACAGGAGGAGTCTATGGCTAGTGATGTAGCTTCTGCTTTCTTCAAATCAGTAGAGTAGATTGAAAAAAACACTCTTCTGCTAAAACTTCTACTCTTCTTGTAGCCATGTTAGCCGACAATGGCACCTGCTTTAATAGCTTTACAACCGCTTTCTTGTTTTTCTCATGACTTAAAACTTTGCCAACCATATCAATTGCACACGTTTTAATCAGCTCAGCATCAGTGAATAGCCTCCCAGCTTTGGCTAGTTTCCACGAAACTCACAGTGATGCAGCTGTTGCGCACTCCTGTGCTGTTATTGACTTACAGATTGTAGAAACGGAGTGCTTGTATGATATCATCATATTTGCTATTTTTTGTTTGCGTTAATCTGATTTTGCAGGGTAGTTGGCATTAAAACTGGCAAGTGCCGCTTTATATTATCTACTTTGCAGACAGCTACGCTCTGCATGCATCAGGCATGTCGGTTTAGCATTGGTGTGGTCCGGTAAAATAAAACAAAACTGATCAGTCCAGTCAGATTTGAACTGATGGTTTTCCTGGTCGACTTTTATGTGCTGGTCATGTTGTTCTTTGTTTAGGACAGGTGTGGATCATCTGTGACTTACTTGTAATTCGCTTAGATGACAGGCAGCTAGCTGGTGAGTGTGCAGTACGTGTGTCTATTATGTCTTATGTCTATGCGCGCTAGTCTACAGCGTAGTTTGAAGGTCAAGTGTATGGTGTGGAACGAGGTCAAAATGAAGTAGAACACGAAGCACTTTATTTAATATGTTGCACACTTTAGTTCACATCGGGCTGGATTTGGCCCGCAGGCCGCCTATTGGGGTTCAGTGCTGTAGAAGGACTAAACCTCAAACCCAGCGAAGAACTGGACCTGCTCATTAAGTGGCTTGGTGGGGAGTCCCTGCAACATGCCAAGAGGATAAGGGCAGTCCTCATAAATAATCCATCAATGGGTTGGACATGCTTTGGCAGATTGCTCTATGCTATGGCTGTCCGGAGGCAATTGAAGCTTTTCTCTTCATTAGACTAGAGAACTTCCCAAAGCATTCAGATATTGATTACCAGAGGCTTCAAGAACTTGGAGATCTACTTCTGGAAATTGAAGCGGCAAAGCTTGACGGTTACTTACCAGGACGCAGCTTTCTTGACACTGCAACGGGAATAAACAATATCCAAGAACAGTGTATAGGTCAGGGGTCTCGCTATTAGAGGGAGCATTGTATTCCATACCGTCTTTTCTCATTCTTTGTGGACTTTGTGTATCACTATGCAGAGATGAGGAATGATCCTAGCTTTGCTGTATCTACCTCCAGCTCAATTGCTTTGAAAAGTGATGGGTCCTCATCCAAACACTGGAAAACCAAGCCTCCTATATCATTCAGTGAAACTGAAGTAGGAAAACTCCCTTCCTCAGACTGCTCTAAAGTGTTCGTCATGGATCAAGATAGACAATGTCCTGTCCACAATAATCCTCATTCCCTTAAGAAGTGTGGAGGTTTTCAGGAAAAAACACTTGCAGCACGAAGATGCTTCTAGACAGAGAATCCCATATGTTTTAAATGTTGTGCTTTGACAACGCACCAGGCCAAATAGTGTAAAGCTGTCACCGGGTGCTCAGAAAGTGTCAGTGACTGACACTTCTCAGCACTCCATGCGGGTTCAGCACCTTGGACTGCAAGTTCCAGTGTGACCACTGCAGAACATAGTGGAGAGCCAACTGAACACAATTCAGATGTAGCAACTTCCTCATGCACAGAAGTCTGTGGTGAAGGTCTTCAGGGCAAATCTTGCTTGAAAATCTGTCTTGTGAACGTCTATCCAAAGGGGCAACCTGAGCAAAAGATGAGGACATACATGATATTGGATGATCAAAGCAATGTGTCTCTAGCTAGATCAGCATTCTTTGACATCCAGAGTGACACGTCTCCCTACACCCTCAAAATGTGTTCAGGATATACAGAAACTGCTGGCAGGAGGGCCAATGGATTCATGGTGGAATCTGCTGATGGGAAACTACACCTACCACTGCCAACACTTATTAAGTGCAATAATAGGGATTAAGCTGCACGTAGCCACACGCATCTCAAGCCAATAGCTGACAAGATTCCTTCTTTTCACTCTTCGGCTGAGATTCTTCTATTAATTGGTAGAGATATAATCTGTTTGCACGAAGTGCGCAGCCAGCACATTGGTCACCATAATACACCCTACACACAACGACTGGATCTAGATTGGGTTATAGTTGATGTCTGCCTTGGTGTGGCCCACCGACCAACTGTCAACACATTCAAGACAAGTGTTTTGGAGAATGGGCGTCCCAGTTACTTCAGGCCTTGTGAGAGCAGAATCTTTCTCAAGGAGAAGATAGTAAGTGAGCAGTACAAACCTCCTGGGATGCTGATTTCTCCTTAGCCAGGCTTAAGTAAGCTTGTCTTCAGTCATGACAAGCTAGTGCCCTCCACTGAAGATGAAGCCTTCCTCCAGATCATGAATAGGGAGTTTAGGAAAGATGATTCCAACAGCCGGGTGGCTCCACTTCCATTTTGTACTCCAAGGCTGCGCTTACCAAATAATAGAGAACAAGCCCTCAGCAGACTGATGTCACTCCGCCATCCCCTGAAGAGGAAAGAAGAGGTTGAAGATCCTAAGAATCTACATAATGATTCCACTTTCCGCAGCTCAGACAAAAGAGGTCTGCATCTTTTGTGATGCATCAACTAAAGCTATTGTTGCCATCGCCTACCTTAAAGTCATGGATGCTGCAGGACACAGCGAAGTTGGGTTCCTGTTTGGCAAGACAAAGCTGGCTCCCAAGCCTGACATCACCGTTCCAAGGCTTGAACTCTGTGCAGCCGTTCTAGCAGTGGAAGTAGCAGAGGCTGTATCTGTGGAGCTCGATATAGCGTCTGATGACATCAGTTTTTTTTTTTACAGATAGCAAGGTAGTACTTGGCTACATCTTCAACGACTCTCAAAGGTTCTATGTTAATGAGAACGAGTGCAACGAATGAATTTGACGTTCATTCAACAAAAGCCAATGGAACTATTTCCCACTGATGCTAACCCAGCCAATCATGCAACTAGAGCGATCCCAGCCTCCCAGCTCGCACTCTCTTCATTGTTAACTGGACCAGCCTTCCTTATGGACAAGCAACATTGTCACTCACACCAGGGAGCTTTCAATCTGATTAATCCCAAATCAGTGTGAAGCTGCATCCAGAGGTAGTAACGTGTATCACACATTTATCAAATCAACCTGACTCTCACACTTCACTCATTCTTTCACACAAGCAGCAAAAGAAGGCCCTTGCCATGGGTGGCACATCTGCAAGCAGTCTCTCAGTACAGATCAGCTAAATCGTACAAAGGTCAGTATCATTCTTGCTGTCCAAAGAGAGATCTATTCGGTGGAAATCCAGTGCACCCTAAAGGGAGAATCCATCCCCAAACAGTCATCCCTCAGTGAACTGCCCTTTCATTGATTCTGAAGGCCTTCTATGTGTCGGGGGACGGCTAAAGAAAGCACAGCTCACACCAGAGGGAAGTCAGCCAATCATCATTCCTTGCAAGCACCATGTTAGAAAATGGCGGACCTACCTGCTGATTGCTTGAGCACTGATCCGCCATTTACCTTTGTGGGATTAAATGTGTTTGGGCCATGGTGTGTCACCTCAAGAAGAATGCGTGGGGCAGCAAGCCACCATGGCATATGAATTTAATACATACTTTATACAATCAGTCCAAGAATTGACAACATTTTGATTCTCCAACCATAACTAATCTTGCAGTAGCTATAGAATCACCAGACTCCTTGGGGGTAAAATTTAATTTTAATCCATCAATTTGTATATTTCAAGATATGTTACAGGACACAGTGAGATATCCAAGGAATCGGATTACTCTTTTTTCTTCAATTGTATTAAAGACACTTATACTTAAAGATTGGAAATCCACATACCCTCCTACACTACTACACTGGAAAAAAGAAATGTCTTAATATTTAAATATGGAAAAGACAATAGCCATGGAAAAAAATAAATTAACTCAATTTGAAAACATATGGGGAGAAATATTACAAGCATTGAGTGCATAAAGAAAAGAAAAAGGAGTGGTCTACATACTTGAACCTGGTTTGAGGTTTTGTATGGTTTTATTTATTCATTTATTTATTTTCAATGTTTTTTGTGGGGATAAGTGGATAATAATGCTACCTAGGACATAGCTATTGGCCACAAGATGAAGGTTCATTTGGTGGAGGAAGATCTGAGTTGATGAAATGATTGAGTTGATCAAATAGGATGTTGAGCTTGTGTGTTTATGTGGAGTAGATGTGTGTTGGTGCTGTTGTGAGTCTTGTTTTGTTTTGTTTTGGACTCATGTTTTGTGTTGTTGAGTTTGTGGGTCTTTTTTTCTCTCTCTTGGTTATTGTGGAAAGTGTTTTGTTGTATGTAATGAGAAATCTAAATAAAATCTTTTTAAAAAAATTTAAAAAAAGAATCACCAGACTCCTTTCATATCCAAGAGGTCAGTGAAGCAAAAATTGCAGAAGTTATAAAGAAATTTTCAAATTCTAATTTCACCCGATTGCGTTGCTGCCGACCATCGTATGAACTCTTTGTGCAACACATCAGTGCCATGCTTTGTATTAGAACTATGTTAAATTGCATCGTCCCTATCAAATAAAATTCAATTCAATTCAAAATAGGAAGAAGCATTTTCTCTCCTGACGCTATCCCCACGTAACAGTGGAACAAATGTAGTAACTATGGAAACTCTACCCTGCAAAAGAAAAATAACCTCGCTGTTGGAAAAGGCAAAGAAGGAGAGTGATAGAACGAGGGTGATCAAAACCGAGGTTAAATAAAAAAAGTCAACAGACGAACATTAGCTCAATGGAAAGCGCTCCAGTGTATCGCAATCTGTAACCGTATCGATGTGTTTCCCCTTTAACCAGAGACACACCAAACCGACATCAAAGAACAAGCGGCGATGAAAACTGACTCTTGCATCACCTCACATCACCTGTGTCCAGGCCAAAACGTTGATGGCAATGTTGTCATGAAAATACTTTGTACTGGAAGGATTGAAGAAAAATGAGATGAGCCTTCTGTGTGTGTCCTCTTTAATCATTTGTTTGCTTTAGCTAAACAGCCAATGAGAGTGATTTCTCTCAGAAACTGGCTCCGCTGCCAATTCAACATGCTTAATCAGCTGAAAAGCTGCCGACAAGGTGTGATTAGTGCCAATGGTGCGGGACACACCACAAAATCTGGGGCCACAGACTTTCACTGACGGCCGACCATGGGCCTGGTGTGTCAGGGCCCTTACCACCAGGACTTGAGAGGGTTCAGAACCAACATTCTTTCTACTACATCATTGGGTAACAAGACCTGCCTACTCATTAATACAACCAGTGATTACTCTGCCTTTATCATAGCACTGAGACCAGAGTTTCTATTTCCAATTGCAATTCTTGTGGTTGCTTTTGCTTTGGACAGTAGCCAGGCTGCTAGCAGTAGCCATGTTGCTAATTCTGTCTTTGTGACAGTGGCGCCGACAATAATGACACTTGAAAATGCTATGGAGAGGAAAGTTGTCTATTTCCAAGTTAATCAAAGAAAAATAAAGTCACCATGATGCAAATTTTTAAAAAAAATGCACTATTGGAACTGCATAAGGTCATTAGAACTCACAAGAAAACCAGATGGTATTTTTATTGTAGCCGGTGATTTTAATCAAACAGACCTCAAAACTGTCCACCAGCATGTCCACATCCCCACCAAAGTAATTATTACCCTGGACAATGTTTATATGAACATTACTGGCAGATACAAAGCCCTCCCCTGTCCCTATTTTGGTATATCTGGCCATATTTTTCTGCTTCTCCTGCCAACTTACTCCCAGCTAATTAAAGTGTGGAAAGAATAAAGATACAGCAGCTCAACAGGACTGTTTGCAGACTGGCACATATTCAGAGACACTGCCACCCAGGAGAATCAGAACAGTCTTAAGGAATGTAATTCATCAGTGACATTATACATCAGCTGATGATGTGGTGGGGCCGGACTAAAAACTCAAAGTACACGTCAAATACATTTTTCCCAAAGATAGCTTTTGTCCTTTTAAGTAGTTCTTATCACGCTGATCACACCAATTAGCCACAACATTAAAACCATTGACAGATGAAGTGAATGACATCAATCATGGCTACAGTCCTATGTTCTAGTGGAAAACCCTGAATCCTGGTATTCATGTCATGTCAAGTCAAGTCAAGTTTATTTATATAGCACATTTACAACAACCACAGTTGACCAAAGTGCTGAACAGGTTAA
>JBBPCS010072306.1:0-16248 GCA_037974645.1 Hollardia meadi
TCCAGCACCATGTGGTCTCCCATCCAAGGACTACCACAGCCAAACCTGCTTAGCTTCCCCAGGCAAGCTAATGATGTTATGCAGGAGCTACGGTGCTGGCTGCTATAGTAAATATTATCAGGTGAAGTCTATTTTAAATGTTACTTTAGGTTAAAAAAACAAAAAATTCTTCTTATGCAATAGTTGCCCAATAAATACTGATGTGACAAATTGTGCAGTCCCCCTGGACTCCAGACCACCTAGTGTTGCCCCCTGCCTCTTGGCTGAATGGAGGCTTAAACATGAAGACAAAAAGCAATGCCACCCCCGTCTTGTCCTCATCCTACTATTCAAAAACAGACACAGACACCCTGTCCTGCCTCAAACACAGAGAATCAATACAGCCCTTGTTAAAGTTGACCCTCTTAAATTCACTCTATGGGGGCTACAACAAGGCTGAGGGTCCCTCCAGGCTTTGCACAAAGAGCAGGAACCTCACTTCAACTGTGCGCTCCGTCATTGAACTTGACTGTCTCTTTTCTCTTTGTAAACTATTCCTTTTGTTTTCTCTCTTTCTACATCGTCTTGCTCGTTTGTTTTTATCAAAAGTCTGCAAAATACTTTAAATGACCTCTGAACAAAACCACAAAAGGATGCATAAACTTATTTCACCCTCTTGAGATAATTAAAACTGTGTAGGAGTGGCAACATTAAAACAATCCTGTTGTTTTTCATCACTGTCACACCAAGGTAGATCAGTAGATTGTCATTTGTGCTGTTGTACTCTGGCTCTGCCACAACCTACTTTTACAGTGTGTAGTACCCTGCAGCATTGGGAGGTATTTTTAGACGAACAAATCAGTTGAGGTAAGAGATAGGTTGCATTGTGGGAATGGAAATGTACTCCAGGATCAAATGAAGCAGGAGAAAAACAGACTGGAGATAAAGTGATTGGGTCAGAGCTAAGCGTGCAGGCTGGTCAAGACACAGGGGACAGACTAAACACCTCCATTAACAGGAAGGCAATAGTCACCAGCAGGCCGCTGCACATATGTGCATGTTTTTGTGTGTGTGACTGGTTTAGAGGAAACAACATCCACAACAAGGACAAAAGCCTCACAGTTTACTTCCCTCTCTCACAAAAAAATTTACAATCTAACAATGAAAGAGGAAAAGCAGAATATAGATTCATTCTTGTGTAGGTTATAGTTCAAATTCATCAGCTCGAAACAGAGAGTGCGGAAGAATAAAACAAGGCTCGATGGCAAAGATGGCTAAATAGTTCCAGATATAGACGCATGACGTGTATTGTAGAGTGTACACAGGTTATAATCCAAAACATCATCTTCTGCAACAGTCACCTACTTTCTCCCATCTTTGCCTCTCTCCAAAGCAAACAATATAAACAAGTAGAAAGGGTAAGCCTTCAGAGAAAAGAGGTGCAACTTTATTGCATGTCACAGGCTTCTGCTATATATAACTGTCTTTTCATTTCATTTTTATTATTCAATCATACAGATATCTGCCTGCACAATACTCTCATCTGCAAACACTGCTATCTCCAAATAAAATGCATTGCCATGCTAACACCATCAGAGATTCAAATTTCAAGCAATGCAAAGTGAGAAAAAAGAGAGCAAGTTAGTGTACACACAGCTTTAAATTAATACCACCACGCTATATGCATGACAGCCATTTTTAAATCAAGTGGTGACATACAGAGAGATGATATCTTGTAAAATCCTACTCTGGCAGCAGATCTTAATAGGAAAGCTGAAATACTACGCATGTCTAACTGGGGCCAGTTTTCTCTGAGGAAAATGAGGTCTCCTGAAAAACAAGGAATCAGATAAAAACTCCATGTTCCATGTTGGTTTTGAAATATGGGAAGCACTTTTTTCAAAAGAGGCAGCCTAGTTGGTGGCAGAAAAACAGAGGGAAAAAAGGGGATGAAGGCAGCGCAGTGGGTGAGAAATGTTGAGAGAGAGAGGCAATAGTGAAGGAAAAGGACTGAATGATAAAGACAGGCTGGCAAGAGTGTAAAAGTGATGGTGTAATGCCTCTGTAATGAGTTAAGTTCTGTAATCACTGGCTGTGGAAAATGCCAATTTCTGCACTGGTTTTATGTGGCCTACTCTACACTAAACCCTGGAGAAGTATTTATGTGTAGTGTGCATGTGTGTAAATGTGTGTGAGATGTTGTCAAGGGTGATGGCAAAAGGCCAGACGAGCAAAGTGAAGCACTTCACCACATTTAAAAACTCTTGCTTTTGCCAGGTGTGACCCAACCAAGATGAATTTTCCCTCCCCAACCGCTCTCACTTGGAGGACGTCTCCGAGCTCAATGCAAAGACATGACACTGCAAGCAAAATAATAAGTGCAAAAGTAGATGCAACTTTCTCCCAAACTCTCCATACCCAGGACTGGACAGCTGCAGAAGAACCAAGGGTCCCTTGGTTCCTGTCCCACGCCTTCTAACTGGGTTGCACAAACATAACAGCTGGGCTCTGAGCAAAAGCTAATTACTTTTCTTTGGACACAGAAAAAACGTCACTGAAGATAGTTGCCCTGACTTCCTGCTAGGAACCCGAGTGAGACAATGAGGGGTGAAAGATGGAGAATAGAAAATGTGATGAGAGGACCATTGAAGCACCTTTTCCACCAAATTAGCTTTGGCTCTTGAACCAGTGCCGATAGACCATTGTCATTGGTGCTATCTAGCAAACCAGCCAGTCTTTTCACCAGTTTTGAGTGGAACCGCTGTAATCAAGGATGGCATTACACAATGCACAACCTGTAGAATATGACACGCCCACTTCAGTTTGCACTTTGGGTCAAGAAAACCTGCTATTTTTTGGTTCCAACTGGGAACAACTCTAAACCAAATTATTTTTGGTCAAAATGCTGCCAACGGTTCAAAATTACGTACTAGAACACAACCGGTTCCATGTTGGTGGAAAAGGGGCAAATGTTAGGGAGGGAGGGAGGACATAGACAGGGAGACAGTATCACACACAGCAAGACGAGACAGAAAGGAAGCTGGTTGGCCGGAGTTCAACAATGCTCTCGTTTGTCACACTTGGACAGAATTTGTAGGTCAAATTAGCATCGAGGGCCAGAGAAGCTGCAAGAGAGGGAGGAGAGACAGAGATATGCAGGCCAAGCAGATAGGTTGCTCTTCATTACTCAGGCCTCCCAACACATGGGAATGAGGGACAGTGGAGAAAAAATAGGGCGGACAGGAAAGTTAAAAAAAAAGAAAAATGAAGGCAGGGGACTTTCCGACTGCGCATTCCATTTTTTAGTATGTACTCTTATTGCAACTAAACCAGGGCAGAGGCTAGACTTTAAACAAATAAATAAAACCATATCTGGAGAGTTTGGGGATTTGCTGCTCCTCCCCAAAGCACAACTGGAGCTTCATGTCACATTCTTTATAGCAGGCTAGAAATTACTTCTCCAGCTTTCAGACTGATCAGAGCCTTGTGTGATTTCCATAATGTACAGTGGCACAGTATAGGGCCCTTCGCTGGAGAACAAACTGGTTCATAAATATTGAAACTATTACATATTCGACACAACACTTCTATTTTATGTACATTTCTATTTACGTTGCCAGATGTTGGCACAATAAATCGACAAATGGTGCAAAACAAAATTCTTTAAATTAGTTATTTTAACAGTATCAAAAATACTATCGAAATGGACAATGATGGGATACACATGTGCTGCTACGTGAAGAAATAAAATGTTACAAAATCCTTGAAACATTTCCAGGATATACAGCTGATTCCAGATCTGCAGCAAAAGGATCCTTGACCCCTGGCCTAACTATCCACCAATTTCTCCTGAAATCTTGTCATGTTTTTGAGACATTCTACTACCTAAGAGACAAAAACACAGGTCCAAAGCACAACCTCCTCATGGAAAGTAAGAAAAAAATAGTATATAATTTTTGACCCCGAGTCAAAACACCTGTAATTATGATATGTTAGTGAAGAGATGAATCATGGACAACATATGTATTGTATAACATGCAGTATTAAAATAAGAATAAACCAAAAACACCACTCAGAGGTCACAGAAAGGTGACCTAGATAACTGGATCTTCATCAATCATTCGTCAAACAAAAGATCCAGCTTTGGTACCCAGATTGCCAGTTCTGATGTTATAATGGGTTAAAATGTGCATGCTCGACTTGTTTTTCTGAGAGAAGTTACCTTTCTACATCTGCCCAACCACTTTCAGTTTTTCTTGTTACAACTCTTCTTATCCTCTGCTTCCACTGGCTGAAATCAGTAAATCTGTACATAAATCTCAGGTGCTTTTCCTGCATCCATATGGCATGGATCTCATATTTCTTTGTTGACAGCATGGGGTTTTAGGGGTTTTTATGGAGTCCTGTTTGTAGTTTGAAATCAGGCTGAACTGAACTGGACTGTGTTGAGGGGGAGAAAATGCTCACGTGCGTGGAGGATTCTTCTCATACACAGAGAAGCTATTCTTTCCCCGAGTCTGCAGCACCACTGACACACAGACCTAGAAACACTGCAAGCATAATTGAATCACAAACTGCATCGACACAGGCACAGAGAGAGAGAAGAGGAGGAGGAGGAGGAGGAGGAGGAGAGGGAAAAGCCCCAGCAAGCGGACTCCTTTTGGCAATAAAAAACAGCATTGTGCTCTCGAGTCGAATCCTCAGCAGTGACGTCTTTGCCATGAAATTTAACTGCGAAAAATCACTTAGTGAGGCAGCTGTGCGTTTAGCAGGCGAGAGCTGGGGGCTGTAGAGGCACAGTGGACCCCCCTGCCCATTTCCCCTGCTGTCCTCCCTCTTTTGCTCCTCCTCTACCCTAGGAATTCACATTCCCACTTTCTCTTCGGCTATAATCAGTTTCTCTTGCCATTCCCTGTCCCAATCCTTTGCTTGTTTTGCTTTCCTCCTCAATGTTTCTTACTTTTAGAAGCAATAAACAAGCTGAGGTGTTTGTGTAAACAGTGGAAAATGTTCTTCCTTAGCTCAATATCTATCCCCAATAATAAAGGCAGCATTTAGACAAATAATCCCAGTTTTCTCCTGCATTAAATCAACAGCTGGCTCCCATTATGGATGACAGTTCTCTTTCAACAACCTACTTCTTTTCACCAGGCAGAACCCTTTTCCTTCCCCCCTGCACAGCCTTGCTCTTGAAAATTTTTTTGATTCAAAGATACAACTTAGAAACTGAGCAACCCATTTTGTAAGGCCTCAGCAACAAGAATGCAACCACATCTGCATCCAAACATATAGTTTAAGATACCACATTTCTGTCCACTCTCTCCAGTATAAGAATGTATGAGGACAGAAACCAGCAAGAGTATCTGGTGTTAACTATCAGTGATACATGGACATGTACAGTAGACAGCACAGTGCATGAGTCGGGTGGTGGGTGGGAGTGAGGGGATAGAGGGGCTGGGCGGCCAGTCTCTGAGGGGCCCTGGGTGTGGTAAGGCAGTGTTAGGCTGGAAAAGCAGGAGTTAAGATCCACTTTCCCCTTGTCTCATTCCAGTACAGGCTTAGATAGTCTCATGGGGACCACAGAGCAAGACGAATTCAGAGCAAGTTCCTCTCTTCCTACTCTGAAAAAAGAAAAGAATGCTAAGATATATTTTTTAAAGTAGAAAACCGTGAGAAAATCCAGTGCTGGCAAAAACAGCATCAACTCATTAGTGCATTAAAAATACATGCAATAGGCAGTTGTTGTGTTGGACTTTTTCGTCTGTTATTTTGATGTACAGGGTTACAGAAAATTCTGTCAAAATCTATTATTACCCCTCATTTTAATTTTTTTTAATGATGAGGAGACTTACAGATTATGCATTTGTAAGAGTATGAAGAGAAAAGATGAACAGAGTTGCAAAACACCTTCATCCTTTGCCACATCAATCCCTCTTCCTTTCACCTTGTTTATCAACAACATCACAATTATTCGGCTTTCTAAAGAAATTTCGTTCCCTCAGTGTTCGATCAATGCAACCAATGCAATGGCTAATAACAGCTAGACACCCGGGTCATGCATCTGAGATCAGAGACAGGACTAGACAACAGTTAACGTAAACACTTGCCACCAACTGGACAGGGGGTCTACTACAGGTGTTCTACATGTGGTTACTGACAGTTAACGATACAGTAAATCGCCCTCAGGGTTCTAATCTGTCAAAATGAGAGACAGCCTTTACATTTTTCCGTCTATGGCGGAAAATATTTGGTTGACACAACCCCTGGTGGTAGGATACCAAATAAGAGAAACTGAATCCATAACCTCACTGGAGAGAAATTACTGCCTCCACCATCAATGTGGGAAAACTCCAAGTCCCAACATTAATGTCAAATTTTGGTTGTGGGTAACAAATTTAGGCTCTTCACTGTTCTAAAAAGCAATCTGTCTGGCAAAATAGTTACAAAATAGCTCTTGAATTATAGTGTCCACCTGCCACTGTTGATCCATTAATCTGGCTTGGTGCCCTAAAACACAAACACAGCATTTTCTGCTTTTTACAACAGGCACCGTGTCTTTAGATCCACCATAGAAATGCCTAATTCAAATATTTTCAACTGTGATGTGATCCACAAACAGCTGACGTAGTCATCTACAAGATTATTGGTTAAAGAGACAATCTCAGGATTCTGGTGCAGGAAAAGAGGTCAGATTTAAATCCAGTGGCTCTGTCCTTCACTGGTGTCCTTTCACCCACCATGGGTCAACTGAGGAATGTCGTGTGGCAACCAAACCACTGTGACTGGACACAATTCTGCTGAGGATAGCGGCAACCAGAGCCAGAAAGCGGAGAAAATAAGAAGAGAAGAAGTGTTGTGTTGTCTGTTGCTCTGCTCATTGTAGAGGCCATCACAGCCCTGTCTTTCTCAAACGCGTACAAAGGCAGCTCTGACAGTGAGGGAGTGGCAGAGGGGAGAACTTCTGTGGAAAAACGATAGAAGATTTAACTGCAAAACTAAGGGTGCAGCTATTGTGCTGAACAGTGAAAACTAGATGGAAATACAAATTAATAATAATATAAATTATGTAAAAAATTAACCCTCTATATGAAAAGGTTTTGTAGAGATTTCTTGAAATGGAATTAGGTACCACTTCCTATTGATCTGCAGCCCGTCTCTGGTTCCAGCAACACCCTCAAATCAAAGCAACACAAAGATATCTAATCGGATTATGAAAGCCTGGACATGAAAAGTGAGCTAGTCATGCCATGTCTGAGGCAAAGAGACTTCTGGGTAACAGATGGGGCTGATATCATATCCCCTGAGTGGCCATCTGTGTAAAAACATACAACACACCACACACAGCCCTCTTGTTGTGGTCTGTGTACAAGGACACAGCTTCCTCTGGGCTCTTTTCTTGGTAAAGAGGTTGCGTTCTCCCAGTGTCAACTTGTGGCCAAAACCTTGATTGGCATGAAATTGGTCTCCACCCACAAGAGGGTATATAGCATGGCATGAAAACAAGAAAAATCTTTATGAAGTGCTGCATAAATGCCTACATGTGAAACCAGATCCTTTGAGGACACAAACTGTTGACTAATACTGACAGCAATATTCCAATACTCAACTCAGATTAAGAAAACGCAATTTAAACAGATCTCACTATTTTTTGCTAATTTTTTCTATTGTGGGAGTACTGTAATCGTTCAGTGAGCAACACATGTTAAAAACCTATCACGACAGTCCTATCACTGCATAGGTGGACATTTCAGTTTCAATAAACACAGTCAGCCCTTACCTCCTCCTGTGAGGCATAGTGAGGGTCTGCAGGGTCCACCGACCAGTAACAGTAGTCAAAACAAAACTCCAGAAGCTTCTCCCTCGAATCCACAGCACCATCTGTGCGCCCATCCAGCTTCAGGGACAAAAAAAGAGGAGTAATGCCCATAAGGATTATTTTTCACACATCATTTATTTTTTATTTGGTAACCAATAACAGCCAACATCACATATTAACAGTATAATTAGTTAATTTGGTAAGTACAGTAAATTACAGTACTTAATTAACAGCTAATATAGTATTACATTGTATACCGAAATTCAAAGTATAAAGACAACATGTGCTTACATTTAATAACATAAAAAGTTGAACTAAAAGGAATAGGAGCAATATTTAAAATCCCAGTGATAAAACCAGGTACTATAGCTTTTGTTTATGGGACTGCTATGGTGTGGAATTGCAAGTAAGCGGTTTCCATTCATTAGCAACACATTCAGTCCTTCTCCAGTTCTTTAGTCGCCTCACTGCGTTAACACTGAACACCTTTCTGCTTACTGTGAATCCTGAACTGTGGAAAGACAGCACAGCAGCATTTAGGCTTGTCCAGACACAACGACAGTTGCACTGGTAGACAGTAAAGGACTGAAACATTTCTTCTGCATTCAACCTGGAGAACCATAATGTTCTCTTCTATTTTTAACATTCAATTTATTCCAGTCCAGAGTGTTTTATATACAGGGTTGTATATCTTTTCAGATAAAATGTTTTCAGTACTGGGTCTATTAGGGTAAATGTCAGTGAAGATGGCACCTGCAGGTGATCTATAAAGGACGTCTCCTGTCATGATTATTGCACTAATTTGGCTGTTTTAGCCATGTTAAACAGCTTTAATTTGAATTAAAGTAATGATCTGCTCTTTTTTTTTTTAAATGCATGTTATTTTTTGAAAATCAGTAAAGATCAAAAGTGATTATCTGTGTGTAACCTGTGTATGTTTTATGTGTATACCATCACAGTATCCCAATATTGAGTCACATGGCATTTATTTAACAGCACCAAGATTTTAGTTGCTCTTAAATCTTCTCTCCATCTTTAATTTTAAAGACTGACTGTCGTTTACCATTCATTTTTGGCATAAGAGATTTTTTTTAACTTTCAGACTCCATTGTAAGTGCACTAGGGAAATTTTGACGTGACATCAGGGTATCATGTTCATACTTGTCGAGGTTCTGGTAATGGTTCAATGTCCTGTTTAAGGACACTTGAATGATGGACTCATCGTGCCAAAAAGAGAGCTGGGAAGAGGGCCCTTTATTCACTGTACTTCAAACTAAGCAGTCCCAAACAGTCCCATACAGTAAATACCCTTTCCTTCTCTCTAACTGCAGCATTATGCAACACTAAGCTTTGGGTATCAATTTTGTTCACAGCAATTGGCTTGTGTGAAAGCATGACTTTTTAAACCCTTAACACTTTTAGGAAATTCAACAATGGCCTTGTAGAGTACGGGATTAGCCAAGAGCAACACTGGCCACATGCAAACCCCTGACCAACGGAGCTCCAACCTCTGGTAAGGGCTCAGGTTTTACAACTAATCAAATTAGCGAATTATAAATCATTACAATTGAAAATATTTTTTGTTTGACATTTTTTAATTTAGTTCAGTAGGTCTTTATAATTCGACTTACTTGATGTTTGTTTAGTCAGCCTTATCGTTATTGTCCTTTAATATTCACCTTTTTTAATCTTTCTATCTCAGTTCCTCCAAAACTGTCCCACTTTCCATAAATAATTATTCCCATGAGAACCACAAGAGCCTTGGAGTCTTGATCCTTTTCCATGGCAGAGGGAGGCCATATGTGGTTTCTCTCTGTCACATCATTTGGAACAGATTCTCTCCTCCCCCACCAAACTTCTCTCCATACTTCAGCATTAAAAATCCAAATGTAAACAAAAGGGGCGAGTCTGTCACTACCAATGTGATCAACAAAGGTCTTCATATACTGTACGTATGACTAGGTTGTAGCTAAATGTGAGTTTTCAAATAAGTTCTAAGCTGTTCACAATGAAAAACACAGCGTAACATGTTCCACCCTGAAACTGTAGAAATAGTGCCAGGCTATCTGCAGGCAATGTAGCTCCACTAATCAGACAAGTCTACTCAGTCATCTGACACAGCAGGTCTGTAACTTAGTGAAAGTATCAGCTTACAAGATTGTGGCGCTCAAACAATAATTATTTCCAAATGTGCAGAATCCCTTTAAAACATACTTGTCTTGTCTTGCAAATAGGACTGTTATTAATGAGGCCTAGAGCCAGATTCCCTGTTAAAACACCTTATTTAACACCAAATCTCGGTGCATTTTTTTAATATTTGCTAAATTTTATTTTCAGGTCTGTTTTGAGTCTCTTGAAGTGTATGACGTCTGTTGTAATTGTGTTCCTGTTAGTAATGGTGTGCAGAGTGTTCGAGGGCAGTGACTCCCAATCTGTGTGTGTGTGTGTGCTCTATAATAAACAGTGACATCAAGCAGGAAAAGGCTGATCCAAGGCTATAAACATCCTGTTGTGAAAGATAACATCTACACACTACTCCCAATTTACCCAGTCCTTCCAACAAAAAAATAACACAACTCATTATCACTTGTATATATGAAAAAATCTCACCTTTACATTTCGGATCTTCACAGACTTGTCCTCCACCTGTACAGCTAGCTTTCCTCCATCCGCACTCTCTCTGTGAGCAAGAAGAGAAGCTTCAGTCAACAATCTGAACATCATCTATGTTAGGAAGTGCATAGAAATGTGATGAATGTTTATGAGATGTACTGTAAGAGGTCAAATCAGCAAAAACATTAATGCATGCTTCTAATGGAGATGAGAAGATCTAAGGTATGTTACTGTTACTAAGGTATGTTACTGTTAGTATTGACGTGTCTCCCACCCCAAATGCAAACCGGAGAGAGATTTAACAAAGGTTTCACTTTGGATTCAACACCCATTCGGACAGATTTAAATAGGTTTAAAATCCTCTTTTTGCAGCTACAGATATAACTAAGAGGGTGTCCAGATAAATTTAGGGTAGTTCCACTTGACTTGAGGCCTTCACATGACGGTTAACACAATGAATCTGTGTGTGTGTGTGTGTGTGTGCGTGCGATCCATGAAATCGTCACCAGTTTCAGATTCAAATAAAAACAGACCCTTACACACTCATGAGACTTCCTCTGATGAGGCAGCTTGGTCTGTTCCCACAAAATTCGAGAGCATGCACAAGTGTTGCTGTGTATAATGCAGACCAGTGTGCCTCCTCGCATGTGTGTAAAACAAGGTCAACTCGGGTATGTGTGCTTCAGCAGCTGGACCGAGCAGATCTGACGCAACACATGTGAAACTGGAGGCAATCACAACATGGAGAGAGAATTTTGATCTCCAGCAGCGATAATGACGGCGAATGCAGCCTGCAGCGAAATAAAGCTGTCTTTGTGCTGGGTTAGGGGCTGACGGGGAGGCTGTTGTAATCGTGCTTCACCACGCGGGACTCATTTTGCCAACCCCAGAAGTGGCACAACCCAAAACCGCCAACCTTCAATCTCAGGCTCTAGCTAGCACAGAGGAGCGGAGGTTGGGGGAAGATGGAAAATAGTAAACCTCATAAAAATGTGTTTTGATACAACGCTAAAACAAGTAATTTCATGACTGGGCTGACATGTTTTTTGCACGTGCGAGAGGCTGCTTGCATTGTAAGGGGGGGGGGGCAACTGAATCCCACTGGCCAACTAAAACAAAGGGCAACACAAATCTATGCCTGGCCGAATGAGGAATACAGCTGACCAGGCTGGTGTTAATGTTATCTCTGTCACACAGCAGGCCCTTATCCCAATATGTAAGCAAGGAAAATACATCTTTCACTTAAAAAGGTAGAAAGAGCAGAGGACAGCAAGACTGTCAGAACCAGAAATCAGGAAGCACAGATTTGCATAACAGTGAACCTTATGTATAAGAAGTTCTTTTGTTATGCAAAATACAAGGAAGACTGGTTGAAAGAATCATTGTCCAGCCCTTCATAGCCTGAATAATGCTTTGTTATGCTACTGTAGTTGCTTTCAGATTAAGCCCCTCTGCGAAACATCCTGCAGGAGTTTAATGTAATTCAATGTACCTCTATAGAACTTATATATACTAAATCTCCAGACCCTGAGGACCCTGTTCTTTAACATGTTGTAGCAATTTGCCAGTTAATGTGAAGGGCTGCTCCAGTGGAGCAAAGTATCTTTACAACCTCCCTGTGTTGCTTTGCTACTTCAACAGCAGATTTCACAGCACTGTAAAACGAGGGAAACCTTTTTTCCATAAATACCTCTCACTAAACGAAGGGAATATTTTTAACATAGAAACAGAGCTGACAGGGTTTATTATTTGATCAACAGCATAAAAATATAAAGTACATACAGGCCTAAACATTAGTTGACTTAAACAACACTGTTACACAGTCACCAGTGCCAGGTTGAATTTTGTGAAAAATGTGTATAAAATTATGCACAATTCATATTTCAATGGAATTGAAAGGTGCAGCCATAATAAACATGGGGTCCCCTGTTGAACATGAATGGAAACATCATATACCTTTAATGAAGAGCTGGAACAAGCTGAATTTTTAAAGATATTCATCTCAAACGGCCGATCACCAAATGTTCAGTATTTATGAATGACGACTCAAGCAACTGATCATTAAAATTAACATTATTGTGGATCAATAATCTTCTGATTGACTGATTAATAAACTAAATGTTTTAGCTGCAATGTTAGGAAAATAGAAGGAGAGACTTGAATCCTGGGGACAGTCATATATGTAAAGAGACAGCAAATGTGTTTTTAATACAGCACAATTAATTTCTAATTATACTTCGTTAGCCTAACAGTTGCTGTCTACGGATAATTGGCTGCAGTTAGACACTTCAAACCCAACCCAACCAATTTCTTGTACATTATTCATCACCACATACACTCAACACTGCACACAAGATGCTTAGTCAGATAACACTACTGACAGCCACAGTTGTCATAATTCACATGTGCACCACTAGTTTTATTAGCTAGCTAACCAGCTAGCTTAAAGTTCGGTTGTTACGTCTAGTCATAAAGCAAAAATAGTGCTAATACGAAACGTCACATGAGAAGCATAATATTTTGAATGTGACTAGCATCAAGCATTAGCCCAATTACTATAACTGGCGAGAACAGTTCTGACATGAGACATGGAGAGAAATACAATTAAGTACTTCTAATAATGTTTAATTAGCGTTACATTAACTGGGGCCAATTAACCCAACGCTAGCTAACATACGAACTTACCTTGCGTTTGGAGGGCGGACTCGAACGGCAACTTTAACGTTTGCCATTACGCCTGATATTACGAGGATTTTACACACAACTCAGTACACTAACTCGGAGCCGGTGTAAAATAATGTTTCCCATGTGTGCATATAGAGTCTTCTGGCATTTTAGAGCGGGAGGAAAAACGTGTCCTGGTCATCCGCTGGTTCAAGTCACCTCTACCCGGCTGGTCGCGGGTTCAACCGCCCGCCGCGTCGGTCCAAAACTCTCAAACACAAGCGCTCAAACTTCCTGCTAGACAAACAGGGAGGGGAGGGAGGAGATGCTGCTGGATACTCCCCTTCTAATACGCCATATTTGAATATTTTTTTTGCATGTCTGTTATTATTTAAATCCCCCACTGTGAACTGGGTATTTTTACTTTATTTTATTGACTGACAATGATGTGATTTGTGGATTGTTTTATTGCTAAATTAGATCACATCCTAGGCTCTGTCACAATGTGAGCTGTAAAAATCTGTGTAACTGATGACAACACAATATACGACACTTAAACCAGAATACATCTTTATTGTTATATTTTGTGTTTTTTTAATATTTGTGGCAACATAAAAAATATTTCATTTTAAAAGCAGCAGGGGAGATTCAGCCTAGTTCAACATGAACAACAACAAAAAACAATCACAAACGCAGTCTTGCATTTATGAAATACACATGCAGTCACTAGTAGTGGCGGTCAAAGGCAGTGTGTGAAAGTGCTATAGTAAAATTAAGACATTTATTTCATCTGGTGGGTCTAAAAACCTACAAATTTCAGTTCATTTTGACAAATTATGGCTTATTTGAAGAAACCTTGCATGTAAAAATTGGGGCCCTGGTATGTTTTAAGAAGTCTTTAAGGTGATACTGAAGTTGCTCAGTTTGAATGCACATTGTGATGCTGACCCTTCTCCTGTCTTTGCACATTCTCCATTAAACTCTTGACTGTTTGAAATGCTTGATCTGGTATCTCCTTTTGGGCACAATTATCTACCAGGTTTGCTTACAGGAAGGCTCAACAGATCTAAGGTGTGAGGTGGTGTGGTCTCTGGCTACTTCTGACTGGCAGGGCTTTCTGCTTCTCTCACCAGCAAACAGAGGGATTCATGAAAGGGGTAGAGAACAAAAGTCTGAAGCTTGCAGTGTGTGCACAGAGGCTGACGGTGGAACAGCTTTAACGGGCTGTGCGATGGCAACTCGAAAAATGGTCAACGACAAGAAGCCATCCAGAACTGTCTCTTTCTTGAACAACACATTGACAGACGTGACATAAAAGACTGTGGTGATCACACAAGAGATGCTGCGGGATACATGGTATTGTTGTCATGTAGCTCCCTCTACCGTCTGTTGTGAGACCTGCAGCATGTCCATGCGGCTTTGCAACTCAGCCAGAGGCAAGGGGGGTTTAATACTCTGTGACTGCAGCTGAAAGTTTTCTATCAGCTTCTGAAATGACAAGACAAATGAGAGAACACACTGAGTAAGAGAGAGATGAAAAGAGTCAAATAAAATAAAGTAAAATCAATAATTTCCAAGAAACATATGAGGACAAGAACACAGCGAACCCTCACCGCTGGCAAGGCCAAGTTTGTTAACTTCTTCCAATGAGATATGACTTGTTCCTCACTCAGGATTCCTCTGTCAACCAGTTTTCTAACCAGGAACAGGTAGTTATTCCACTGCAAAGACAAAGGAAAGCATTCCAAAAGGTTAAATACTACAGAGTCAATCACCTTTCAAAGAAATTCAGTCAAAGATCTGTTTAGGGAGAATTCAGGCTAGACAGAGCTGACAAAAACAGCAAACAAACAAAAAGAAATTATCAAGAATGTAAAATATCTGCAGGAAGAAAGGAAAAGAAAAATGAAACTATAAAGCTCCTGTCGATGGCCATTTGATGTCAAAAAACACTCAACGTAACCATAATTCAACATAAAACAAAGCAGAAAATGCATAAATTCAGGAGAAAACAATCTAAATCTGCACACCTGTTGCTTTAAAGCCTTTATCTACAATGCTACAGGGTCTAAAGTGGGCTATGCACACACAGTATGAAGTGAGGCATTTGAAGGGAATATCCTACAAACATATAGGCATTAATGTTAGCAGCAGTGGTACAAGTACCTCAGTGTCGCTGGCCTTCAGCACGGCTGTGACAGTGAGTGGGGTGAAGAGCAGGTGGAGAGGGGGGGAGGAACAGCAGTCTTCTTTCCACAGCTCAACAAGCTGCTCCAGTAGTGCTCTGACAGGAGGCTCTGACCCTGAACCAGGACCCACAACGACCCCATCACCTCCGCTGCGCCCGGACAGAGACACCACCGGCAGCTCTGCAGACACTGAGCAGACACACACAACAGGCACTCAGGTCTGTACACCACCTAGACTGTATGTTGCTTCCACTTCAGCTGCACACAGACATCTAAATAATATCGCTTATGAAGTAGTGGCCCTTATGGGAATTAATAAATTTACAGTCAACCCACTGCATGTCGTAAATGTAATTAAGAGTCTATCAATCAGCCTGGACTCTCTTACCCAGTTTGCAGGCCAGAAGAACAGTAGAGTTCAGGAGCATCTGCTCTGACACCACAGTTGAGAACTGTGTGAAGTGAAGAGATAAAAACAACAGTGTGTGACTGGCAAAAAAATCAGTAAATCTACAACGCCAAGTGTTTTTTTGTTGCACTTGTATGTTGTATGTGTACCTTTCTGCAGGCCAGTGTGTCTCCCACTCTCTGCAGCAGCGTTTTGATCAGAGAGCCAGTTGGCAGCTCCTCATCAGTCCTCGGGCCTACTGCAATGCTCAGCAACTCCTACGTTAAAAGTTACATTTTGGTATCAGTTCAGACAGACATCATTCACTTTTACTTCAGCAGAGATGGTTTATTCTTTGAAGATGCAAGATGTCATTCTTAAATTTCAACTCCGAAACTAGGGCTGCACAATATATCGTTTCAGCATCGACATCCATCACAATGTCAACTTTTTCCCATCAACACTGTTTAACAATTGGTGGTGAGACACTCGCACACAGACCTCAGCTGGAAAAGCGACACAGAAACGTAGTTTATTTTTAAATACACTACCTACAAATACGGCCTTAACATCTACAAATAACATCTTAACACTGAAGC
>JBBPCS010072307.1:0-16246 GCA_037974645.1 Hollardia meadi
CCCCCCCCCCCCACTCGCCCTTTAGTCTACAAAAATAAGATCTTAAAACCTTTTTAAAAAGGGACCATATTATTAAGAAATACATAGATTACATACTTTTACATATTAAACTGTATTTATTTGAGAAATGTATCCACACACTCTTTTCCCATGTGAAGTGAAAAGTTTACATTGCTGATTGATAGGACCACAATTCACTCTACAGTGCTCTAAATTTGGCTCCTAACAAATCAAGTTCAACATTCTCAATCAACAGTGTGGAAATTCACCCTCACAGAGGTAAAAAGAAAAAGAAAAAGAAAAGCTGGTTAAAAGTCATATTTATAAATATAATACTATCACACTATACTGTGACTGACTTTAATGAAGCTCATTCTGACAGTTCTCCTTATATAGACTTAAAGAAGGGCTCATTTACTTATTGACCCTCTCCTCAAACTAAAGCAGTCTGGATCTACACTGCAAGGTGAGCTTTAATATTGTTATGTCATTATGTTTTTTTTCTGGACTGTACAATCCTCATTTTGATGAATATCATCATTTAGATTAACTATTCTCACTTGAAAATATTTGACAAACTCTTCCACAGCATCCAAATAATGAAGCTATTTATTGCAATATTGCATTATTTTATCCCAGATTTTTTTTTTCTTTTTCTTCTACTAATTCTTCTTGCAACTATTTTCAGTGATTAGAGATTGGCCTATGATTTAAATTTTATGTCTTTGTATGTGTTGGTGTGTTTGTGTTGATAGACAGTAGACTGATTTTGACTTGTCATAGTAGGAAACTACAGGTTGTTTTACTAATAACGCTAACAATGGCTCTGTTCTATTCAACTGTCTCAGTGCCTTGACAGTGTGATAGTGATGCACTTAACTTGTTAAACACAGCTGCAAGGTCACATGATTAATGGTTGAATTCCATGCAGGTGTGCCAATTAAGAGACCGTGTATACTGACTTTCTGGGACATGTCAATGGAACAGGGCTATTATTAATGTTATTAATTACACCTGTGCTTCCTGTCAAAACGTCTGCTGTGAGAAAGATCAGTCAAAACAAACAACTAAGCCCACTGCACGAAGGCTTTTATGGGCCTCAGGGCTTTTTTGTTGGTCATTTTAAGGTTAGATGAGCACAATGTGACTTCAAGCACAGCTCTGAGGTGAATATTTTGTTTTTATTATTATTATTATTATTATTATTATTATTATTATTATTATTATTATTATTATTATTATTATTATTATTATTATTTGTTACACTATTACAGCTGAAGTCACTTTGCCTTTCCCTTATAATAAAGCAACATGTCTGTGAACAGTCAAGCTTCAACAATTTGTATATATTTAGCCTATAACATTTCAAAAGATTTCCTGTGCCATCACTTTACTTTTCACCTCTTGCCTTTGAAAGTGAGCATGCTGCAGAACTAATGTGCTTTGCTTGCTTGATTCTATTGAAATGTCAAATTGTTTTCATGAGCAAGAGTAAGCCTGCTAGTCAATGATCCTGAAAGACAATTCAATTGTTGAGTAAAAGGATAGCTTCAAGCTTTGCAAAGAGCATTCTGTCTCAGAAATATCCAAGCTGCTCAGAAAAGAAATACCAAGCCTCCTTTCTGAAGATTTTTTAAATATGTATATATATATAGTAGCTAATACTGACAAGATGATTATTGAAAAAATAGTGGATTTATTGTACATTGTTTGTTTTCTTTTATTTCAGGATGCAGGATACAAACAGGATACAAACATTCAGTACATCCATCTTTCTCTGAACACTGCCGGCTCAACATGATGCTTCTGCTCAGCCTTGGTTGACAATTAAATTGGGAGGTACTATATAATGCTGGAACTTTACTATAGATTTGGAGTGCTTCACCAAGAGGGCTATTAGCCTCATGTAATGCTCTATATGCTGAACAACATAAAGCAAATACTCACAGGGCAAAGGTCAATTTTTGATTGTGAAACTGTTTATTTAGTCTTAACCTGTGGTGGACCCCGATTATGGTTTTGAAGTGCAGCAAAATGTAAGTTTTAATCTGCATTTCAAATACACAGTAATATAATAACATAAAGTAACTTCTAATGCCTTAGTACAACTATGTGGATAGCTTTATGATTCCTGCATGTTCAGTCTGAATAATGCTAAACAAAGCACAACACCCTAATGAGGATGCTGAAATGTTTCTCAGTAATAGATTGTTCATGACAATATAGTGCATAACTGGCTCATTAAGACAAGGGCAATTTACTGCGTTATCAGGCTCTGCAAGCTTCATCTGGCTTAAAATAGCACTTAACTCATGTCAGTGACACTTTGATAAATGTCTAAAAAAGAGAGCAAGCTGGAGACACTGCGAGACAGTAAAGTGTGAAAAAGATCAACAGACCGCTAGCTGTATGTTGAAAAAGCTGTCAACTTACAGAATAACAATCAAGATGTTGTGAATTTGTGAATAAACGGATCCATTCAATGATTTGGTGTGTCGGAGCTGCAGGGGCCCTGGAATATGCCAGAGATTATTGTATGTTTGCGGTGTTAAAATTGTTGCTGGACCCAAAATTGAATAGTCAGCTGACGACAAATGCTTGTCACCCCCAAGTAAAATTTGACTATATTGTATTTTAGTAAATATGTTTGCAACAAAGCAGAGAGGCCTGGTTGAGATGCCACAGATTCATCTTATTTGCTTAAATAAAATCCCACCCATTTCCCTGCAGAGAGCGGTATACTGACTGTTAAAGAAATACAGACAGTATTCTGCCAGCCTAATCAATGTTGGATCATTTGTCTACGTGTCTGTCATTAAGACACAGTGTGCAGTTTATTTGCATCACTTTCTGCTGTCACTGTGTGTTTCTGGCTGCAGATGCACAAAGTTGCCCAGTGCAGCTTTGAAGAGATTAATCTTGCTCTTAGTCCAGTAAATGAAATGTCAGGTGTCAAGTACTCATGTTGCCGTTATATTGAATGATTTGTCTGCTTAGTGAGGAGATCAAACCAATGAGTGGTAGACAGCAGAGGTGGTGACAGTCCTACGTTAAATACAGTATGTCTGTGTATGAGAAAATAAGTTAACATCAATTAGACTTTGAAGCAACAATCAGTGCAGGTCAGATTTCATCAGGTGGGTATTGCCACAACATAAAGACATGTAGTTACCAGCATCAGCTTAATTTGCACCCCAGGGTGTCAGTTTGAGTTTTTTTTTTTAGTTTTTTTTCGTTTCTGTGTGGTTTGTTTCCCCATCCCCAAGCAAACCAGAGTGGTGTTTCATAGAAGAGGCTCAGAGAAGCAGCATTAGATTCTATGTCATCAGACTAAATCAAGCCTGTTTTAAGAATCACTCATGATTTAAAGCAGCTGTCAATATTTTATATCAACAATGGATCACATGACTACCTATTTGTGAAATGTATGACTTGTTTTGATTAATGTATATTGAATTATCATCTGACTTTGCATTTCCACGGAGCTTTATAATGTCTTTCAGCTCACTGTTCTGGCATTTAGCAGCTAAAGAGCAGGACATTTTTCTTAGGAGTTGATGGAGTCCAAAAACAGCTAAAACGATGGAATATTTAACCTACATTTATCAAGTAAGCAGACCACAACTGCAAATGAAATCAAAGTTAAAAAAAAATAAAAAAATAGACAACTTTACTTTTGCTTTGCTTTCTGTTGTTTATTCATTCGTTTAGTCATTCAGAAAGCAGATATGGTGCCAGGCTGCCAGCCTGACTGGTTTGGCAGTCCGCCTTCATAGCAGATTTGGTGCCAGTTGCAGACAGAATTGAATAGTGAAGGTGAGGTTTGTTTCAGGGAACCCATCTAAATGCTGATGGTGTCATCATTCTATAGCCATTACAGACAACATCTACTTTATTATGATACATCAAACCAAGAAACCTGTCTATTGCCAGTTTAACTTTTCAACATACTGTATAACATATCAACAAACACATTTAAAATGGGAGTAAAGTTCTAATAAATATAATAAAATGTTGTTTTAAAAAAAAAATCTTAGTATGAAATTTACTGATTAGCTTAAATTCAATTAATGTACTCCAATAGTCTAAAGCAATAAATAATTATATAAATATAAGATATTACAAAATTGGCAATACATTTGAAATGCTCTGCTGTTCACAGTGCAGCAATTGCCAATTACTGTGGGAAGAACTTTAGATAAAACACTGCGTTTCAGTATGACAGATTTATTGTAACACTGGTTAGGCCTGAAGTGAAGCAAAGCCTGAAAAGTACCTTGGGCTCTTCTCATTTCACTATTTTGTGCCTCCTTGTCTCCTCTCTCCTCCGTCCTCCTGCCTGTGACCTGGAAATCGATCTCAGCGCGTCATCTTGAAGGAGGTCTCAATTCCTAAAATGCATTTTGAGGACAGAGGAGCAAGTAGAGAGGAGGCTTGCCGGCGGAGGAGCACTGAGCAAGGATGCACAGTCTTTTCGCCACCCATGACATAAAAGAGGCAGCTGGAATATGCAAAACAGGGGTGCATGTATTTCTTTTGTATCAGTTATTTAAGATGATCAAACTTTCTGCCCCTCACTGTTTGTGTAGCGCCTTGTAAGGTGCTGTTGATGACATTTCACCTAGATATATGAATTTAAAGTAAACACAAGTCGTCATGTAGACTGTTACGCTCATCTGACAGAGTTCATAAAGTACACTGGTAGGAAAACAATGGACAGATGATGCAGCTGTGCCACAGTCATACATAATTGTTGTCGACCGCTCTGAAGTGAGGATGTCTCATTTAGTTAAATGTCTGTTGCTTCGCCTCATCTCTCCTCGTGTCTCTTCCTCGCCTCCTCCGCTCGCATCTCAGCTGGGAGGGACAATGGAAGGGGCCTGACCAGGACCAGGCTAGTCAAGGATACATTTCTATGGTAAGTTGGGTCACACCTTTTTAAATATACTTTATGAAACAGAATTTGTTAAAAAAAATAAGCATGATTCGCTGAGGTAAACATTGATTTACTGGTAAACCTGCTTCAACCTCAAATAAACAACTCCACAATTCCACAACTCTATTTAACCAAAGTGAACAACTACTTGCAGATAATTGTTTTTCATTCATAATGTAGAACTTGAGGTGAACCAGAAAAATGTGTTTTGATCTAGCAATTTTGTTTTCCATCTTCCCCTTAGACAAATTAGCAATAATAGTTAATAAATAATTAGTCCTGAATTTAAATGAGACTGTGTCTTGTAGCAGAGAAAGAGATTACATTTTCATTTTAAAAAGGGGCAACAGCCTGAAAGTTTTGAGAGCTGTGCTGGCTGCAGATGTAGAAGTGGCCATCCTTAAAGTCAGACCCCAAGGAGCCGTCCCATTTCAAGGATGTTATCCAAAGTGGCACAGACAGCACCCACAGGGACAAAACGGGAGTTGTTGTCATTTTGAGCAGCTAGGAGTCAGCCTTCAAGCAAAAACGGCTGCAAATCTGAACGGCTGCCAGAGGGTGAAGTTGGCCTCCATCAGCCCCCACATTGGGATGTGCAGCAGAAGAAGCAAGTGACAGCAGAGCAGTTGATAACAGCAGGGAAGGGGGATTGGTGCTCCTTCAAAGATAAATTGAACACCCGAAGGACCGTTGTAACGAGGAGGTTCTCCAAGCTCCATTATTGTTGCTTAATATTCAGACAGGATAATGCAGAATAATGTGGCCCATTGGAAATAGATAAGAACAGCAGACACGAGCCACTGCAGTCAATGGGGCCCTCAGGGGAAGGCCAAAAAAGGGCCGTGGCCCCCCTTGCTAAAATACACTGTCTTACATCTGCTCAACAAAATGTTCACTCTAATCTACAACTCTGCAGTATAATTTACACAAGACAGTCATGCAATCCAAAATGATGATTCAGTAGTTTTTTTTATTATAGTTTAAGGAGTCGAACAACAATAATAAAGAGAAAAAATACCAATCATAATAAGGATATCACTATGATTCATCACTTCAACAAAATAAAACAAAAACCAATATTAATATCTATTACTCCAAACTTAGTTTGACCAACACAGGGACTGATTATTTTCTATTATTACAATCTTAAAGTCTACAGCCCTCTTTCACTGTCAGGAAAAAGTCCAGGAAGTCCTTCAGCCTATTCTCAGTATTAAAACAGTTTGGTTTATATTGATTTCCAGTTTATCAGTATTATCCATTGCCATTAAATTGCTTATGATCTCCTCCAAGATGGTAAATCTCAGTTTTCTTTGTGACATCATGACATCCAATACACGAGGCCGAGACATCCACTGCACATGAAAATATCAAAGTCGAACAGATATATGGCCGTGAGATTTGCTGAGCACAGCCCAATTGATTATATTGACCTTGCAGTCTTTCCTCCCGCACCACCATCGGATTAAAGTTATTTAACATGTCTAGCTCTTCTCAATACAAATGTCACAAAGTGCTTTAGATAAAACAGGCAACAACAAGTCGAGGGATGAAAAAAGCAGCTCCATAAGGCTTTAAAAATAGAAACATTGTCTATTTGTTGTGGAGTGCAACGGACGGTGTGGTTTTAGGCTTCTACTTTGATCCAGAGTTTAATGTTTTATGATGCAGCAAAGATTCTTACCTCACCTCTCACAACTCTAACAACTAGAATCTTAGCATCTGAAATAAGACACCTTTTTAAATTAAGGATTGACTGATAAATGATGAGTTAAGAATAATACAGCATAACACTGCTTTGATATGAGATTATAATTAATCTTTATCTCCGCTAAGGCCAACTACGCCCTTGATGTACTCTTCAAATAGGTATTTCATTGGCTTGTTAATGATATCTTCTCTATCATTAATAGTTCAGAGGTACCTAACGTGGGATTCAAATAAGCTGTAACCTTTTCATGGCACCACATTAGGATTTCCACTGGCGCTGACTAAACATTTTCTGAAGGCACCACTGATTGCAGTGAACGAGCAATATGACACCGTGTTTTCACGCTGCATAATAAGTGTGGAGGCTTGAGTGAGACTCAGCAAGCTGGTGTTATATAGAAGAAGAAAATCTTAAAGCAGTCAGTGCAGTTAGATGGACATAAATCTAGTGAATTTAATGAGTCTCAGCCTTAATTTGATGATTGGCCACTCATACTGTATTCACGTCATCATTTCTCATAGTTGCAAGATATTTGGAAACATTTCAGGATTTTAATATGAAACTGACGCCATTGATTTAGCTTGAAGGTTGAACAGGATTATCAAACTGTGTGAAATGACGTACAGTTAAGCTGAGTCCGTTTTCACTGCACAGTAGCAGAGCTCTGTTTAAAATGTAACATCTTATTTTGATGGTATTAATAAAAGTGCATTAAGACATATTGCATGAGATGAAAAAAGAAACGAGCATTCTTAGCAGATAAGACGTCACACTATTCTTCACATGGGCATGATTTTTTCCGCAGTGTATTGTGGTTACTATTCAAGTGCTTTTATAGGACGTGATTTTAGTCAGGATATCATACAGGTCACAAGATACAGTGCAACTGTTCTTATAATTTTTTGTGACCAATTAGAGGAGAAGCATTAGCCAGATTAAACTGTGTTCATGATCGAGCAACCAAAGCAAAACAGCAGGAACAAAGAGCGAGCGGCATTCTCACATATAATAAAGGACATTGATCACATGGTGCAGAAATAATCTGTCATTGATTTCTTGGAGGACGAAATGGAGAACGTTGCTTAGAAACATGGCAGTTAATTAGAGGCAAACATGAGCCCACACAAAGCTTGAATTTCTACATAATGAAAGAGGAGTATATAAGATTTCATGTACTCTGTTTTTGCATTCTTACTAATGAAGAAAGTGTGCGGCAGGAAGGGATAAGGCTAAGGTTACAGCAAAGTTTAATTCTGCATTCATGCTGCAAAAGCACTGTAGGAGGTTGATATTTTTCTACATAATGTGTAAAAAGACGATTTGCAACACAAAATGTCTGAATGTTCTTTTTATAAAAACCTTTTACTATATAATTTGGTAGAGCAACAACTGTCACGACTCGAAAAGGATTACTGTAAGTATCACTTTGTGTCTTGCACGTGTTCTGTTTCCAGAGATACGGTAGGCAGATGTTTGAAAAGTAATAATGTTCACTATCCACACAAAAACAGCTTTTCATTTACAAAACTTAAAAAAAAATCTTACACAGATGTGTTTTTCTCTTTTATCACCATCTGCTTGTCAAAAGGATTCACTGCGAGATTCATTGGAAGCTTCAGCTCCTCACAAAGTGTATTAGAAACAATAATCAAAGGTTACACTAATTATGTAGAAGTTGCCCTCTTACTCGTCCTCTAGTCTAACAAGACAACATGAGGGGGAAACATCCCGAAATGCCTTCCTCGGGTATGAGGCACTATTCACAGAAGAGAAAATTGCTGAATGGGAGAGAGTGTGGGAAGAAATAATGGCACCTGTGAGATGGCCTGAATCAAGGTGCACACCAAAATTCACAAAGCATATAAAGAACTACAATTTTAATAATCTCCCCTTCCCACGTAATCAGATGTGCTTTATTAAATACCGCCTGGCACCCACTGAAGTTATTTACAGGAGACGACATTAAAACAGAACACAGTTTGTGTGCTGAGGGCCTGGAGAGTGAGCTCTGCCTCTGCACCACCTGCACATATACATGCCCTGATGGACAGGCTAAGAGACTGAGATGTGGGCTGATGGAGATTGCTCTCTGAGAGCCTATCCATTAGTTGACATTTAGTTCAGCACAACAACAACCCTCATTAGAAGATAGGTTTCAAAATTGAATGCTCACTCCGAAATTGTGCTCCCTTTTGTTAGAGAATCTAGTGATTCTGATCATGGAGCACAGGCAGATTGAGTGCACGGCACATTCAGAGAATGGAACTTGCAGCTAATCTATTTAATTTGCTACTAATGCACACAATGACCAGCACACTTATGCACAGAGCATCATTGATGGACCCCTTCCATGGCAGTAGTGGAATTGCTTCTTTTTTCTTTTAAAGTTAGATTTCACCATCAATATGTAGAAAAAAGACTGATTCAAGCCACACTATTCTGTCCATAAATATGAGACATTTGTTTCTCTGTTAAAATATCTGCAACATTTTCATGTAAATGTCATATAACTGTCTCTGCTACCTGTTGGAAGGAGCTGATGTAATTCAGGCTATACACTGTTCATAAAAGCTTTGACATTTGCAAGCTTTTAATTGTATTTGCTGGGTAAAAACCTCTAATGCATTGTCAGTTTTATGTCTCTCTGCATGAGTTATGGACAAATTCACAGAAATCTAACTCCATTAGGGCTGCAACTAACAATTATTTTAATCACTGATTCTTTTTTTTAATCAATTAATTGTTCTGTCTATAAAAGTCCAGAAAATATCATCTGCCGAGATAATCAGTTTTACAAGGATATAAAACAAAGACAAGTAGCACATCCTCTTATTGGAGAAGCTAAAACCAGAGAATCTAAGACATTTTTTCTAAAAACAACAAATTGATCGTTGCTGCTCTGAACCTCATCAATAGACAATTCAAGGAAGTGAGGCACAAATGATGGACTCTTTGTGCAAAAAGAAAAGAAAAGAAAAACAAAAAATATGGATTTTCATTGTAAAACAGAAATGAATATTACGCACATGAAACCTTGTTGTTGTTGTTAAGTGATTTTTTTCTTTATGTATTTAGAATCAGAATCAGAATCGGCTTTATTTGCCAAGCATGTGTGCACATACAAGGAATTTGACTCCGGTTGAGCATAGCTCTCAGTGTACTTACGGGAAAAAGAAAAGAAAAGAAAGACATACATTTGGACGAGGACAATAAAACTGAGCAATAAGTTCATTTATTGCTTTGCATATTGCTTTATACAAAGTTTTATTTTGTACAAAAATAAACAATATGTTCAAAGAATGGTGAGGATTGCATAAATATGTGTACACATACTGTATACATTTAGATATTTGTTATATATTATTTACAGTGTGCAAAAAATGTGCATTTTTAGATTCTAAATATTATATGTATATGTATTTATGACAGGGAACTAAAGTGCAAGACTTCAGGGCATTTACTATTATTAATATATTACCAATCACATTTCTGCAAATAAGTAAAAATGTCCATTAAATATTGAAGCTTGCAAAAATGAGCAATTAACATGCTTTGCTGGCTGAAAAAAAGAAAAAGTCTTGAAATTGTATGAAATAAAGGATCTCCTCTGTTAGACTTGTTGGCTGCAGTTGGGAAAATGTTATGAAGTGAAAAAATGTAAATTGTGTTCTTGGTACTTGAGAAAGTAGGATTGGATGGAGAACTGAAATCCCTTAAATAACCACAGTGAAACAATAATAATACACAGCAGAGTCTGGGGTCGTGGCCACAGACGTTTCTCTTGGCAGAACACTAAAGGATATGATATTTAGGTGCTGATAGTTCAGCTTACATGTTGTGTGAGCTACTTTGAATATTGAATAAAGGCTGCTCTGGTGCACCTCACTGAGCAAATACGTGCTGCTGATGTCTACACGTCTACAAAGGACGATGGCAGTAGCTTCTGTCAGATGAGTACAGGGATCTGATGACACACAAGCACGTTGTGCACTCTGCTGCTGTAAACTGACATACAGGAGCCTGCAGGACGATTTGAAAATACAACCCTGACTTTTATTTGCCATCATAGTTTTAGAGTGATCACATGCTTCACAGACCATCAAAATAAGAAGGATTGCCTGTTTACCCCAAAAATAGGGATATAAAACAATTTCAGCAGTTTAATTTGTTTCACTGATGCTCTTTTTCATCCTAATTTCTAACTGTAGGCCTTTAATCCAGCAACAATGAACATTTTGAATGACCTTTTTACACCCTTCTTGATGTGACTTTTTTTTTCATTAGCATTTACTGCTCTGCCGTTACAAACTGGGCCTTTTAAAAGAAAAGCAGCAGTAATCTCAATCTATCTGATTTCATCTCTTTGTTTCTTGGATATGCTTAGTGACAGTCTTTGTCTTTCCTTTTCTTTAACATTGCCAGAAATAACACAACAGGCTGGGGCCACTTCAGACTGCAGCCACAGGACCATTTGCCATCCCAGTGGATTGTAGTCACTTAGCTCACCATTTATCACCTTAGAAATTAGCTTGGCCTCTTGTCATTACATTGAACTTCTGAAAGGTAATCAATCTGCAGGCGATGCCCACGGAAAAGGGGAGCTGCGTGATTGATACAGAAATGAAACAGGACATTACAAAAGGTGGAATTGGAGGAGTGTAAATAAACATGTTTTGTGGGAAGCTGCAAAGCCAGAGCTGGAATCACTGGTGCTTAATAGGATGAAATCATTCCATTTCTCATCTCAGGTCTGCACGAACGAACAAAAAGAATACAGTGCTTACAGTGTTTTGCTTTCATGTAGGACAGCACAGAAGGCAGGCTGAGAATTGAAAGAGATAAGCCCATTGTGTGATTTGTAATCAAAACCACCCAAACATACAGTATGTGCACACACAGTCTGTGGAGCTCCGTCTCCAAAATGGTTCCCCTGAGACCAGAGACCCGTCTTTGAAGCTGGCAGTTGGAACGGCAGCTTCAGCAGCACATTGTTGCAATCACTGCCATCGCTTCCTTGGCAGGAAAGTGCTGATATTTGAGAGCAGAGCAAATCAGAGTTTCAGAAAATTAATGTAAAAACTAGTTAGGCTCTTGAATAAAAATAGGAACATTTCATGGGGCTCCAGAAGTTGGCGGGTGCTGGTTTAGTTCAGTGAAATTTCTCTTAGCTAAAAAACTTTTAAGCACCTACACTTCCATCATGGTTCAAGAGCAGTCAACCTCCAAATTGCTTGCCCCCCTGGATCTGCTCTTACCACTAGCAATCTGGCTTTGTTTCCCCACATCACAACATCAGGAACTGCAAACTGGAAAAATTGCATCCTGAAAAGAATGAGCCTGGAATTAAAAATAAAAATACACACATACATGCTCACTGAAGTGATGTTTCTTTGCTGTTTATTTAGCAATCTTTTAATGTGTGCCCTGTTTGTGTATTTATATATTGGATGGATGTATATCCTTCCAGATCTGAGCAAGGCACTGAGCCCTGTTGGATCTACAAAATTGTCTTTTGTGATCAAGTCTCCACAAATAGCCACACACCGTGGGCACGTACAGCACATGATAAAATGTTCCACCGCAGCGACGTATCTCTTGGGAGAGCAGATGAGATAAGTTTTTCTGCAGTCTTTGTATTCTGATGAGTGAGTGTGACGCCACTGAAGGGATGACCTTTGATGGGGCCAGGAGGAACAGTGGATGGTGAGTCATTATACCCTTGAATGACAAGTTTGCACAGGCAGATTCAGCCCAAGGTTGAAGAAAAAACGCTGGATGAATAGATGACTGGAAGAAGGACTTCCTGGGAATTACAGCAAGGCCTTTTCTTAAGATAGCGCCCACAGTAACAAGAATGTCTCTAGTGTGATTTGAAATTGAATTCTTCAGCCTCCATATTGGCTCTAATGAATCATGGATTGGCTTTGATGTGGTCGCTGCAACAGCACAGCAAAGTAGCAAACCAGTACACGAGGTGGCCCCTCAGTAGCACCCAGTTTGTCTTTTATACTCGGAAAGAGTGGTGGTGAAAGTGCTTTAACAGCCAGCACCGTCCTCTATACCTTCCTCTGCCTGTGCAATGGAGCCTGACTGATTAATTGAAATTTCTATTGCAATAAAAGCTGCTGTGGTCCAAGATCATAGGCTGATTCAGCGACGGCTATAAAATCCAGCCTGAACCATAAGAATAGGGTAGACCGTGAAAAAACCACTCCCTAGTTTCTGTCTTTCCATTTCATGTTTTATGTCTTTTGAAGACAAAAAGAAGAAAAGAAAAATTGAACGGGCCAAATTGAGGTGCACAAGGTGTCGAAGTGAAAAAGGCAAAACATGTTATCAATAAAACAATTGATTTGAAAGCTAAATATTAGATAAGTAACTATGTTATTAAACTATTGTGACACACTGCTAGCACGCTGTGTTCACTCACTTGTCTTTATGCCTCCAGAGGCATTATGTCTTCAGGTTGTCCGTCCCTCCCATTCTTGTGAACGTGATCTCTCAGAAATGCCTTGAAAGAATTTCTTCAAATTTGGCACAAACGTCCACTTGGACTCAAGGATGAACTGTTTAGAATTTGGTGTTTAAACATGCAAGGTCATTTTGACCTCACAGAACATGTTTTTGGCCATAACTTGAGAATTCATATGCTAATTAGGACATTTTTTCACACCTAATAGGCTAAAATTTGGTCAACTTCACTGTGACATCATAATGTTCTGCAGAAACACTTTTCTGGCCATTATTCAACACCATAACTCAGGAGCAGAAGGAGAGATTGTGACCATATTTCACATTTGGTCAGATGCTGAATTGGTGACGCTAATCTTGGGTTCCCACCTTGAAACTGTGCTGATTGTATAGATCTTCTGTGCTGCCGTGTTGAACATGTGTGCGAAGAATCCACAGTTTACGATATGTAGCTTCTTTGCAGCAACATCTATATTTGAAGCATTGTAGTACCCCATAAGCTCATTGGTTCTGCAGATATTGAGCTTCAGCTGATTGTTGTTGCACCATGTGACCAAGCTCTCGATCAGTCCTCTGCACTCCTCTGGAAAAATAATAATGTATTGTATAGTGATAATAGTCTCTAAGTGATGTTTCTCACTGGAAATTGTTTATTTTAACCATACATGTCAATATAGAGATAGCTTCCATTTATCCCAACAATACACTTATTACCTTTTATTAAATTGCTTCAAAGTCTTCATTACATAAAGGTACATAGACAGACATACGTAGATATAAAGGACAGACATACGTAGATATAAACTTGACTGGTTGGCGGAGGCATACAACCATGAGGTGTTAATTCTAGGGTTTTTGTTATTTCATTCACGGTTGAAGGAAAATTTTTTTACTAACATAGCCATTCTCAGACCAAAAGGTGAAGACAAGAGAAACATTAAGGACAATAGGTCACAAAAACATCTAATCATCTGATTGCAAAGCAGACAATATCAATCAGTTCACATTGTGTCTTTCTCTAGCCTTCAATGTTCCAGTAATGATTCGGGGCATCTGTTGTGAATCACTGCAGTGTTTCTGACCCAAGACTTCTCGGTCAGAACACTTAAATTACCCCTCGTACGCTCAGGCCGTGGCCCCATCAGGTATATCATCTGGTATTCATGACAGTAAACCTGCAGATAAAAATAGCCATATTCATATCGTGCATGGGCTGCAGACACAGGTGTGAAAGCAATTCGCATCAGGCAAATAATGACAAATAGCAATGAAAGTGACATGAAAATGGAGTACATTTTGAGGCCAGCTTCTCCCAGCACATCAAGGGAAATTCAGTATATGGTTTTCACAGTGCCATAAAGGCTATCATCAGACTGCTCTTTGGCTCAGCACAAAAACACTGCGAGTTCATCAAAAAGTGACTGCGGACGTTCAAGAAATGAGACCCGTCCTTGCACATATCTGTGTTGGGTGGACAACATCTCTTTAGTCTCAAAGCTGCAAAAAGTAAAACTCAGTCTTTGCTGCTTCTGTTGCTGAACTGGAGTCTGCTTTGAAGATTTTTTAAATTCAAAACTGAGACTGCACCTATTAAGCATTGCTCTGAAACATTTCCAGACTTTGAGCACCTATGCTGTCTTTATCTGACCACGAGCCCATTAGAGCGGGATAATAGCATGTTGGGGGAGGAGAAGGTTGAGTCTTATTACATTTTTACCGACTGTGGTCACATTCCAGCTACTTATGGGCTGTCTAATTAGCTGACACTGATGATGTATTTCAGGATCTGTACCTCCTCATTAGCTCAGTAACAACCTTGATATCATTCAAACCTGAGCTTCATTTTTATCTATTTTTCTATGAGAGAAAAAGAAGAAGAAGCGACTATTAACAACACAAAAAGGCTTTTGACAATGGACACTTGATGCATTTGGTTTAGCAAAATGAACCTCAACTTTAGCCTTATTGCACAAAATGTGGCAATCTGTCTTAAATATGAGTGGTGGCAAATTCATCCAAACAGCTTATCATAATAATTATTAAATTATATCACATTCAGGAGTTAAAGAATGAACCTTCCTGCAGAGCATTACTAATTTTTCCATCAGAAGTCTCATTAAACTCTCTGCAAGAGCGATTGCAATTAATCACAGTGTATTTCTGGTAAACAAACATGTCAGATGGAACAGATATAGTCCAAAAATACAGGGAGTCTATGTTCTCCTTGTTTTCTCACTCTTAGAACAACTTGACATGGTTTATCTGCAAAGAGCAGGCACCAAATCTGTTGGCTCTGTCCAATATTGACCCTAGTTTTTTATATGGATATAAAGAACAGTGAAGTCTCAGGAGAAGGAGTCATCAGCAGATGTAAAGAGAGGTGTAATCTGAACAGATGGAATGCTTGTTTGTCACAGATCTCATTTTACATTTATCTCAGGTCACATTTTACTGTACTTTCAGGATTACTATTGACACTGTGGTGTTTTTCAGCAGAGAGAAAAAAAGATGAAAATCATCAATAGAGTTACGGTTTGATTTTCTTTCACCTTTGCTCTGAGACAAAACAATCTGAGGTAGATCTGTATTAAAACACATAATACAGCTGCAACAAACTTACAGAGATCAGAGGTGAATACGAACGTTTTGAATAAGGTAAGTCTTCACATCTGTATTACGAGTATACTTTATGCAATTTGTATGTAAAAGTATGAAACTGTAGCACAGTATTATCTTCAGTTGTTGAAACAATTTCAATCCATTACACCAGTGAGGTCCCCAAAGATGTGCCTGCTCACAGTAGAACAATGTCACAGTTTCCTCCTCGTATCTCGCTAACAAACTGGATGAGTGTGAACAAGAATGACATGAAAAATGCAGTGTGATTGTAAGATTGCTTGCCTCTCAGAAAGGACAGAAATCTCACGACTTAAGATTTCAAGTGATAATGTTAACACTTACATACTGCTCATATTTCATGCCTTCACAGTATGGTCCCAGGCCAAGAATTCCCTCATAATAAGTGTCTATACAGAATGTTTAACTACAGACCTATTTAGAATGTATAAATAGCCTATCTGACATTAATAAATGGATGATTAATCCTTAATTAATGTTTCAGAGAGCAG
>JBBPCS010072308.1:0-16237 GCA_037974645.1 Hollardia meadi
GCACGCACGCACGCTCGCACGCACTCACACACACACACACACACACACACACACACACACACACACACACACACACTTAATCTACAGTATAGTACAGTAAAGTTGCTTGTTGCAACCACTGTATCTAAATTCTAAAAAATACTATATCTATATCCAGTTAACTAAGTACTTACAGCCACATCAGCAGTCTGGTGAGTCTGGAAATCCATCTAACCTGGTTACTTGCTTCGTTACTTCCTTCGTTCAAGGCAACTTACTAGTGTTGCCTTTAAATGCACTGATAGTAATTAATCAAGTCAAGTTAATTTTACTTATTTAACCAACTATCACAAATTACAAGCCTCAAGGAGCTTTACAATACGTACAGCGTATGACAGTCTATCCATAGACTCTCAAGAAGTTTCTTCATCAGGCACCCTGGCACTAACAAAGTCTGAACGCCCATAAAGCTGCATTGATTGATGTAAACACAACACTGAGATATTGACAGCAGCAAAACGTTAAATTAAAGTTGTTCTGGCAAGCGTATCAGTCATTTTCCGGCTCACCTGACAAGTCAGTCTAATATTCACTCACCTTTTGGCTCTGTTTTGGTCTCCACCAGCTCCTGAGAAATATCCTTATATAGCTGCTAAATGATCTACTAAGTTCAATGCGAAAAGGCTCCATATTGATCCACTGAGTGCAGCTTTAATCAAATATACAGAACAACAATGAGGAAACATCTAACTTTATAATATAGTAATCTCTCACAGTAATATTCACTCAAACATTTAAAACCCTTCCTGATACAAATACACACAAATATAATGACTTTTGGACTGTATACTGTTACACTGCAGCTGTTTGTATTTTTACTGTCTTGAATAGCTTCATGTATCAGTACACGGCATGAAAATCATCGTTGATTGAATAGTTTCTTTGCAATTTCCATGTTGGGTAATTGATTTCTTCCTTTACTCACCCATTCATGTTATTTATTGTGAACTTTCTGATTTGTTAATCAGCTGGACTGATTAATTTTTTAATTCATTGGTTCACAATTTCACAAATACATTCATTCTTCAGCTCATTTTTTCATCTGCCCTTCACTCTTGCATTCATCCGCCCAATAATCCCTCCAACAATCCCATTCTCTGTTCATTCCTCTTTTGCTCCATCCATCCATCCATCCATCCATCCAACCATGAAATTATCCACCTGGCCATCCATCTTGACTCCAGTGGTTTAGCTGAATCTCCTCCTCCCTCCAGTTCCCCTCTTCCCTCTCCTCAGTGCCACGACGACAGAATGCCATGGCACAGCGATGGGAGGCCTCTCTGTTAGCCAACCAGAAGAAGGAGTGAGCAACAACAGCGCTCAACTGTCAGCCATTTTAAAGCCAAAATGAATCCTTACGTCTCCGTTTCTTCCTACGTCTGTCCAGAAAACTCATACTGTCCTTCTCTGTCCGCAGCCAATATTTACTGCAATGTTTGTCAGAACTGTACGTATGAACCAATGAGTCACAAATCTTTTTTTCCGTGGGATGCCATGAGAAGAGAACTGTTTCTTTCATTAAGCTTGGTTTTCAAAGATTAAGATTTACATTTGGGTTTCCATAATGTTTTAATGGCTAGAAAAGTTGTTGATGTCCTACTCTCAAATTCTTTCAATTCCTTTGCCTGATGTCTGAAACAGTACGACTGGATGACACAATGCAACTGCCTGTCATGTCACAGTTTAGATATTTTCTTTATATATGAATATATAATAACTTTGTGGGCTTCTAAGGCACTTTTCCTTCTAAGCTGTATCACAATAATAAGGTGATATAAAATTACAATCATAATAACACCTCTGTATTTGACATGTGGCCTATATTTTTAAATAATCTTTGGAGGCACATGTCAAAATATGCGCTTTTTCTCCTTTATTATTTAATATTCACTGCACCTATATTTCTAGATGTTAATTAATTATGGTACAAGTACAACTGTTTATTGATGTGTATTGCTTTTTTTTATGACTGACTGTAATGCAGTGATTTTCAAACTTTTTCTGGGCACTCACATTCTAATTTCACATATTAATTTAGTGTATATTTTAAAGAGGCTAACAGCATACAACGTTTATTTTAAAATGTTGGAGCTATGCATAGACATTTGAGAAGGTATATGCAAAAATAATCTACCGTGTCGATTCTTGTATTTTAAATGTGCCAACCCAGACTTTGAAAATCACCGCCTTAGTGGAATGTTATAATGAGCCATTGATCAAGAGAGTTTGGATGTTCCAGGTCTGCGTGTCAGCCATGTTGGCTAAACAGTGCTAGCTGCCAACTGAATACTATTTGGGTCACGGTCACACAGACTAGCTTTTGCATGAGAAGGTCAGTTGTAACCCAGAGAGAGTTCCAAATCGTGGTACAGTTTTGTGGGCACCTTATAAAAGTGGAAAGAGTAAATATGCACCCTTTTTTGAGGATATATTAGTCTTAAAGTTGCAAGCCTTGCTAGTTTTCTACTCCTTTGTCAGCATGTATGGAAGGCGTACAGCATAGGGCATGGATATTTTTAATGAAAGCTGTTGATTTTCTATAAGAAACCAACAACAGCACAAGTTGAACCTGATTTTAAAACAATTAAAACAACTTTCATCAACTAGCTACCTAATGTAACATTAGGTTTCGTTAGCTTTGTTTGCTACACTTTTTTCAATTGTAAGATGCCCAGAAACATTAAAAAGGCAAGTAGACATCGTTTGTCAAGGCTGGCCAGAGAGAATAGGCTTTGAGAACTTGGGTGTTCAGACTGAATGCAGAGTGAATGGACTGTGCAAACTGAGGACAAGTCGTGTTCATACAAGTTGAAAATTTGTCACTTCATCACAAAATCTGTCCAGAGGCTGAATGGCCAAAAAACATCTGTCAACAGGACAATAAAAGCCAAGACCCGTTTATAGAGAGCTCACAGAGGGGTCTGTAAACCTGACTGGCTGGCTAGCTAGCAACCACTGCAGTAGCTTGCTTGCTGTCACACCAGCTTCTCAACTTTCCGATTAGCATCAAAGCTTGGCAAACGTTAGCATTTAGGTTTAGCAGACGCCTGGAACGCCTGGCAGAGTATGGGCGGTCTTCCAGCACATACTAAGTAGGCACGACCAGCGGGTCATGATAGTCTTTCCTGCTTGCCCGTGCGATACAACGATCCAGCAGCTACTCAGATCAGATAGTGACGTTTAGACCTAACGGCTGTACAGTTGTAGCTGTTTGCGCGGAAAAAACAGACTGTAACAGAACTTCCATTGTCAAATTCAATGCGAATAACTTAAGGAGAAAATTCACATTCAGTCTGAACACGTGTGGTTTTATGGATGTCATGACCACATATTTGGAGCCCAAATGTTTTAGCTTCAGAAGTGTTGGTATGGTGCATATAAAGTCAAATATAGACAAAATGTTTGTTTTTTATTGATACAACCTGGCCAAACTCTGCCTATCTGTGGCTCCGTTGTTTTAGCAACAGAACTTGAGTACTTCTGAAAGAATCAGATATTCTAATCCTAAAGTCTAGTGAAGATTTCTACATATTTTTATGTCCTGTCTTGATTCCTAAAAAAGAGATTTATTGTATTGTATTTTTGCTGCATATATTTATGAATTGAGCAATGCTTATGAATCCTTAAAGCTTTTATTTGTAAAAGGTTTATAATATATTGTGTCAGAATGACTATTTGAGGTCTGCCATGTTTTTTAGGCGAGGACTTCTGTGTGTGGTGTGTGCACGTGTGTGCGATCGTGTATTTTATAGTGACCCATCCTCCATACATCGGCTAGTCGGAGCTTCCTTTAGCTTTGCTTCTGTAGCTCCACAACCAGCTCACTCTCTGGTTTCCCCAATAAACTCAACCTGGAAGAAGGTGCGAAAAGTCAATTCAGAAATGGGATGATTATACTGCAAGGGTGAAATGATAGCAGGCGAGTAGAATGCTAACAGCAGCAGTTTCAGTTTAGCATTACTATATTTCCATTGCGCTATAAGCTCTGATGTGTTTGCACTATAGTGTTACAGTAGAAATATACTACAAAGTGTCAAATTACTGACGTAGCTAACTAACTACATTTGAGCTTTGAGTCACTGTGCAACCTGAAGCTGTGTCTATACATATGATGTAGCCTGTATTTTCTGCCCTTAATGTTCAGAGGCTAGTTTGGATTTTTTTCAAGTCTTTCTTTAATCAATACTACAGTTGGTATACGTTGAAAGAGTTGTTGGTCGCTGTTTTAAGAGATTCGGCATAATATAGTCCTCATTCAGTGAAGAGAATACTCAGTTTAGATTTAGTTCATTTGAAGTTAATGTGAGGCTTCAGCAGTCTGTGTTAGCAGAATCAATGTTTGTCCAGGCAGTGGTGTGTAGGTATACTGCCAGTGTTATGCTGAAGACAGTTTCCCACCAGTTTCCCCCTACCTGAACCCAACCTTACAGTATTGCTTCACTAAGTTGTGTTGTTTCTACTAAAATGTTGCTGTCAGTGATGAGTATTTGACCATTGAAATCCATGTCCTTTAAATGACTTTGCAAGATCGAGGCAATAGCAAGGGTTTGTAATTCTTTCCTAAGCCACATAAACTGCTAAATTTGGGATTTATCTGACCCATAAAACAAATTCTAATTCAAAAAAAAAAAAAGAATCATCGTTTTGCACATATGCAACAAAGATGAAGTGGCCCTCAAATATGAACCAGGTAAAGAAAACAAAATAGAACAAAAGGAAATTGACAAATTCATCTCAGTCTTGGTGGTTCCTGTGCAAAATGCATGCACAACGCTGCAGAGGTCAAACGTTTTGGCTCCGTGTCCCAGCAACAAACTGCACACATGAAGAATCTCATTCTAGACTGCAGAAATATCCACTGGCTTTGGCCAACTTAAATTGACCACTACTATAGCATGTATTGTTTTAAGGTAGACTTGGGAAAAAATATCTGAACATATCCTTTTAGAACAAAAGTCTTGGAGGTGTGATGTCATATGAGAGTCTGAAATGTATTGGATGCACAATAATAACTGCTATGTCTAAAGCATGGCAGGTTTGAAGTTTGGCTTTTCATGCTTCCTGTGTTAGATATACTGTATGATAACACATATTACACACTACTGCACACTCAGTGTTCGCCCTGTGTTCCCATTGCAGTGGGGTGTTGTATCCACATCTATGCCCGGCTTGGCTCCTGTTTCTCTCATCAGCTGAACTATCTAAGATACTTTGGTAGTCCACAACACTGCTTTTTAGTTTTGAGAAGAAAGTGCTTTTAGTCATAAAGTTCTTTTAACATTTCTGATTGTGTTCATGCCACTTCTCAATAAATACAGAGGTAACACTGGCTGACACCACACGCTACTTGTATTCTGTCTGGACTCATATAAACAGCTGTCCTGACTGTTACAGCTTTTCCTCACTAGTGTTATTTCTTCTGTTTAGTTGATTTGCCTTGAGTTTCAGTTATTTACAGTAGTATTGCCAAATTAAAGGTCTGGTGATGACATCTTCAATAAAGCGGGTGACGCCTGAAACTTACTGTGTGTGTGGGTGTTTATTTGTCAGCAAACATTTTGATTGTCAGACAGTCACAAACAATCATATTGTCTATTAGTGTTTTACAAAAAGTAATCAGTTTGCAATCAGTTTGATAAGTGCCTGAGGATAATAGGTTTTCAACCAATAACCATATAAATATCAGTTTTTAATTTGACTTGATAGGTAATTCTCCAGTTCTCAAACTGGGTTTAGGATGATACAATGGGTGTTTTGTTTAATGTTTCCTAAAAACCAAACCAAGAACTAACACAGAAAGTTTTTATTGTCAGATTAATATATAGAACATTTCTATTCTCTTTCTATTCTCTACTCGAAACAGCTGGACATATCATGCAATCAGCGTACATGCATAATTCTGCATAAGATCACCTCCACACATGTATACATGAATACATGTAAAAGACATAAAAATCTCTAATGTATGTCTGACATGGCCTTTACAGAAAAAAAAATAAAAGTATAAAAGTCCTTAAAATGGCAGCTAGTCCTTCTCTCATTAAAAATTCCAGAATATATGAATATGCAAATATTTTTCATTTCACAAGTTTTGCTGCTGGTCACAAGACGTCTCCTTCACTGTAAAGTCCATTCGCAGTGTTTGTTCACTGGAGGCCTCAAGTTTCCACATCACACTTGTGTTTGCTGAATATTGGACCAGGATTGGCCTCCAAACTATTGTGATGTCACAAATCATGCTCGTAGGCCCCGCCCCTCCAAATCAGATTTTCAATGATCAAGGAGAAAATTTGAATGTGAAAACAGTCTTATAATGTCAGACTATGCACATACATCATTCTACACAGTGAAGCTCAAACATTCAACTGGAGGAACAAGAAGAAACACTGTTCTGACTGGAGGGGGACTTTAAACAAACACATTTTCCTAGATGCAATTTCCCTACAGTGCATCACTGTTTAACGTATGCTGCCAAGATCAGGATCACAGACAGCGATACTTTTAACAACACCCTGGGCATCTTACCAACACTGATTAAAAAACAGATTGATCAGGCATTTTCATCAATAAGAGGACAATAAGTAAAATGTTTTAGGTCAATGGCTGTCTTATGTACAAACAAAGAAAAGAGGGTTGCACAGAACAAAGCGTCAACATTAGTAATACAAGAGGAAAATGCAGCATGGTCATCTTTTGCAGTTTGTCAAACTAGGCAGAGATAAAGCAGGAACATGGAGAGAGGAAAAGTTGAAATGATCCAATTTATATGGAAGAGGTTTTGATAGATGAGGGCAGCAGTGGAGGCTGAGCAGCAGGATGATGATAAACTGGTCAGTGTGGTCAGCCAGAGATCACAGCAAACACGCTACTGGAGCTCCTACATGCCAGATGGATGAACCCTGCTCTTTCACTCCTCCTCTGTACCTGACACACAACAACACAACATACTGTCATCAGTACAGCATCAAACTGTGCAGCTCTGACTGAAAATGTGTAAAGGCAAAATGGTGGAACCAGGCATGAGTGTGTTCAGTTACACTTCAACAATGCCACATACTAAATTGCATCAAAAGGATTCCAGGTTGGATTCTTCTATTGAGAGATGCAATGTATGAGTTTAGAAGTACTGCTGTTGAACTACAAGAGCAAAACAACCACAATCTTAAGTGAAGAAGCCTGCAAAGAGAAAAAAAATGCTGGATTACTTGTACAGTATGTATATTGTATATGTATATGCCTATATGTCAAATAATTTTTATATCATTTGAAATGAAGACAAACACCTGTTGTATATCGCACCCTGAATTTTGTCAGGTAGTTGAATAAGTATCCCACCTGATACACAAATGAATGTATTTGTTATAGGGTTAGGGTTAACGTGAACAAAATTCCATATTCATCATTTCAGATATAAAACAATGATGACACTATGACACAAGGATTGAGATTGACTGCTCATCAATTTAAGGTCCATTTACTCGCTTGTTCTGGAGCTTTCCACCATGTCACGTAGTCTTCATCAGCAGATGACGTTTGCTCAGTTGACTTGGCAGCCCATCAGCTGACTGTACATTCAAACTTCATTATTCTGAGCTTAGTTCATTCTGATCTCATGTTAATGTAACCTGTGGACTCATTCTGTCCATCCAACACTGTTCAATGACTAATGAATGTTGGCTGTCTGTCAGTGACAATGATAAAAGTACTGTCATTGGACCTGATGCTGTCAGCTACAGGATGTGTCCTGTGCAAGCACACACATACACACCTTTTTGTGCAGCTATCCTTGGCGTTGATTGCATTCCATTCCATTCATTGTTGACAGCCTATCCCAAACCCCAAATTTAACCATAACCAATTCATGCCTAATCCTAAACTTAACCTCACCTCCTTCACATTTTACCCCAAACATAACAAGGACCTCAGAAATGATGTTTTGCCCCATTAGGACCAGTCTTTGGTCCCCATCAGGAATACACTTCCTGACAACACTGATGTTTATAACAGAAAAGGTAACAAAAAACAGCATGCACACCAATGATGCACGCACGCGCGCACGCACACACACACACACAGTGATATAATGAGATGACATCGGTGTAAATATAAACTAATAGAGACTGATATCTAGCATGACACTGAGGGGGACATCTGATCTGATTCACATCATACAGGATTAATGTCACACACACACACTCAAAGTCACAAAGTGTTGTGACGAAGGTTAGACCAGCACAGACACAGAGCAGGCTGTTAACATTCATTAGGATAACAAAGGTTTATTAGCATCATCATTACACATGCTTATCATCTGAAACATTGAAGACAAACATACGTACAGTTCAAACGTCTGAAGTTAGTATAAAATGTGAAAAGCATCAGCAGTTGGAAAACAAAGCTCATGTAAGTCAAAACAAGTACAAAACATGTTATCTGAAGTTCTTTATTAAATCTGTCTTGGATTATAAGATTTCTAATATAATTATAATAATCTGTAAATCATCAGTGTATCTTGCCTTTTCCACCGTGTACCACTGAAATACAAATGTTATACGTTTTTACAAATGTTTCATGTATACATTGTCAGGTTACATAATTAGTTTGAAAGTGTTGATCCAAAGTTTCTATTTCGAGAAATCTAAATAAAACCTGCATCATATCATATGTCAGACCCCATTTAATGGAGATCGTAATTTTTATACTAATTTGATGTTGTAGCTATGTCAGAATTGTCACACTTCTAGATTCTGTTACTGAGCTAACATGTAGCAGTAATAGTCAGCTGAAATTAATTTGCTTTTATTTTTCTGGGTACCGCTATGGGTCTGTGGAACCTACCTGAGAAACCAGTCTGCTATAGTATTCAGTACAATACAATACTACAAAAGCACTTGGGCTCTTTAAGCTGAAATATAAAGTTTATCATTATCTCTAGCTTCAGCATTGCTGCCACTTAAACTGTATCTGCTCATTTTGTCTGTTTTTAGTCATGTCATTTAAAAAACAATATCTATTTTTTTGTTATTTATTTGGGAAGGTGGTCCTCATACATTTTTTTAACGATCAGGAGCGGGCCTTTAGTTACAAAAGGTCCCTGATCTAGGTTACCTTTACACCAGCAGAGGGAGCCACAGGGCAGCAGCGTACGAACTAACTGTATGGTTTCTACATTTACACAGATCCTTCTCATTATTGTTTGCAATATCAGTTATGACAATATTGTATTCTTCACAGGTCTTCAATACTCTGTATTAGTTAGTAGTTTTCATATTGTACTGTACATATGCATTCATTCATTAAAAGGATATGTATTAGTTGAGAGTACATATTCATTTAGATGGCAGAGAAGTTCAGTATGCTGCAGATGATTTGAGAATTTCTTGTGGACATTTTGATGTTTTTCTGCACTGGTAAGTGTTCACCAATGAAATTGAGGAAAATTGAATTGCAACTTTTTGAATTTAAGCTGATCATAGTAAGTGTTCTCTTCCAAGGATGAAAAAAAAACCTTTGCCGTGTTAGCTTTCAGGCCTACGGGGTGAACACTGAATACTCAAGTGATAAATATTTGGGTTGGAGTATTGCTTTTAAGCTGCATTATTTGATGTTTTTGGCCAAATGGGGAAAGAACATCTCCATAACAAGCTGCCACACATGACATATTATCACCATACAAAGTTGATAAAGCTAATACATTAGCAAACAATTGTGTATTTCACACTCCTTCGTGTGTTGGACCAGCTCCTAACATCATCTGTCTCTTTAGCTGCTAAATGTTCCACCATGTTCATCAGCTTGTCTCTAAAATTTGGTGTGGGACTGTGGGTTTATCAGAGTTTTCTCGCTGAAAACAGCTGCCTGTTAGAAACGAGTTTGATGACAACGGTGAGACTTTAACATTTAGTTAAAGCTTGAAACAAAACAATTGGCTCCAAGAGGCTAAAAAGCTCTGTAGACTCCACAGAGTTAGCGGTGATTCTCAGTGGGTTCATCGCTTAAAGTGATCCCCTTCCCATTGTGTGTATCCATTTGATTCATTTAATATAAAAATATTGTTTAGCGGAGCTTCCAGGACGGGTAAAGCTGAATTTGTGCTTGATGCAAAGGTTTACATGCCATAGATATTTTTCAGTAGGTTTTGATGTATTCACCCATTGAAGAACCCTGCTAGACTAAACGGCTGTAATGTATGTGATCGGATGGTGTCCTGCTTTACTTACATAGTAACTGTTTCACTTGTGACATAGAGCAGTTAGTCATTCAGTGAGCATGCTAACACAGCTGGTTATTGAGACACTCAGCCATGCATTAGTATGTCCTGTTAGCAGACAGTACAGCAGGGTTTGTGTTTTCTCTGAATCTTTCTGATACCTGGCCCCACCCGTCTCTCCTTCCATCTGTCTCCAACTCCCTCCACACGTCCCATGTCTCCGTTGGCTGAACTTCCTGTTGGACAACTATTGATCTTCTTCTCCTTCATGCTGATTTCATCAACGTTGTCATCATTGTCCTCAATGACGACCAGCTCTGCTTTCAGGGAGCCCTCAAACTCTTGAGCCTGCCCACTGTCATCCTGCGCTGTCTGGAAGCCCATGAAGATGGCTGTGATTGGCTCAGTGGTCTCGACGGCATTGATGATGGTGTAGGGCACGTCGTCTCCATAAAGAGGAGAGGGCACTCTGTCAGAGTGGGTGGAGTCACTGTGGAGGGCGGTGGCTGGGTTTCCATTATGGCTGTGATAGGAGGGTGGGCTGAAGCAATAAAGTTCCTCTTCCTCCACGCTGATGTAATCTCTAAGTGGAATATAATTGGCTGGAGTATAGCAGAGCTGTGGTTGGTAGGGGGACACTACTTCCTGGTCATGAGATCTGGGAAGAGAGCAGCCATTGGCTATGCCTCCATTTACCATACCACTGCTTCCGATGATGCCGTTGTTATAGCGGCCAGCAGGCCGATCTTCCTGAACGCAGTTTCTCACCTGGTACGAACTGTACTGACCATCTTTTTGGTTGCCATAGTGATGTCCCAACCCCTTGTAGTTTCCAAGACGATGCCCTTCTCTCAGGTTGCTTTGGTTATTCCTCTCTTCCTGCCTTCTGTAATGGCTTTCCTCATGACCATAGTGAGGCTCTACCCCTGGGTTTCTAGGCCAGTTTTCCCTACAGCTGAAATCTTTGTCTGTCATATTGTTTCTGAGGACATGGCTACCGTAATGTCCTCTCTGGCATCTGAGGTCACCCCCCTCTACTCTGTCTCTTTCGTCTTGGCTGTTGTAAAAGCAAAGCTCCTGCCTCCTGCTATGATTTTGGTGGTAGTTTCGGTGGTTCGCTTGGCGATGCACTGTGGCGTTTCTCAGCAGCTGTTCCACCTCATTGACTGACAGCTCGGACACACAGCTCTGGTCATGTGACCCCTAAAAGTGGACATTAATATGGGTCACTATTAGGGGAACACAATGAGAGGTCAATGGCAAAAGCAGAAAAAGCAGATGATCTTAGGGAAACGACATAGGCAGGGGCTGCTACTTGGAGTAGAAAAGTCATGGGAAAAGAAGATCATAGTGACAGGTAATCTTACAGTATCTATTTGTTTTCACTGCTATGCTGATAACACACAACTTTATGTGTCTCTAAAATCCAGACCCACCAGCCCTCAAAGAACTGTCTAACTGACATCAAGCATTGGATGTCAAATAACTTCCTCCAACTCAATGAAGAATAATCTGAAATAATCCTGTCTAATGTAACATTTCATCATGTTAATAAGGTAGTTCAGTCCTGTTTGTATCAACTTTCTATTGTTTCCAATGTCAGATCATTTTTTATCATTCTCTTTGGAGAAAATTATTTTTCTTTCATCTTCTCCACAATTGATTATTGTAACTAGGGCTATCACAACGTCAGATTTTCACTACACAATTATCGTGGCCAAAAGAATTCATGATAAGGATTATTTTTTTAGTGAGTACAAAATAACAAAAACACACTGGAGAGCTAACTTTTTTGAGGTGTGGGTAGTGTCTCACTCTCGTCTGTCATCTCTAACATAATTTATCGTGACAGTAGTAGCCACACACGATGGTATTAGCTAGCTAACTAGTTACTGCATCTTCTTTTTTTTGTTTTATGGCAGATGGCAAACAGCGTTAAGGTGCAACACTGAGAAACAGACAACAATGGAGGTGAGAAACAAAATGAAAAAAAACAACCAGAAATTATTTAAGAACCTCTGGATTATTTACATATCAGGATTCATTTTTTAAGATATCACATATAGAGATCACAAAACCGCCATTAAACCTCTTTTTATTGGCTTCCAGTTGATCGGATGGAATGGTTATTCAGGTTTTACTCATTACTGTTAAAGCACTGCATGGCCTGGCTCCAGCATACTGTACATTGGTGAACCTTGTGCCTGCACTCAACCTCAGATCTTGCAACAAAATTCTGCTAGCAGTCTAACTTTAAATTATCAGTGACAATACCTCTTGTGAATTCAGGGCATAAACACACTTCCTGCCGTCGTCGAACACTTTGAGCCCAGCATGTTGGTTTAACTCCACAGGAGGAACTGATGCAGTGGAAAGTACTGTGCTCTCCCCAGTCAACAGGTTTTTAGTCACATTGATCTCCATGGCAAACAGAGCTGACGCAGAGACGCAGAGGGAAGACAGACAGAGTGTTAATATCAGTTTATGCAAGCCAAATCTTACATCTGTATACTGTATGTGAATATATCAGTCCAGGTTACTTCCATGATAAGCAATGATGACTGCAGCTTCAGCTGCTGCTCCTTTTGTATAAAGTGTAATACAACACTGTATCCTCAAAGTTCACTCATCAGTGAGAGCGGAAATCATTTAGTCCTCCAACATGTATCACCAGCATTGCATGTTTATGTCTCTTACACAGCTTCTCCCAAATATCCTATCTCAATCATCATCAGATAAGTGTGCTTACATGCGCACTAGATATCCCGATTAGGTTCAGGTTTTTGTTTCTGTTAAGTGCAAAAACTCCTCCTTAGAAAACCCATGCTTCTAACATTCATTCCTGTTGGTTTAAAAGGTGAAACTGATCTGAATGCAGCTTGTGATGTAGTCAACTTGGATTCAGTGCAGTTTACAAAGCCCACTTCCACTTCCAATTGCAAAGTACAATGTGCTTTGAATGACTTTACAGGAGCAATTACAAATGATCTCACTTTTTCGTGGTGTGCTTGGTTCAGAGTGTTTGGTGGCTGCTGGAGAGAGGCATTCTGGGACATCAGGGATCACTGTGGTCACCTGTAAGGGCTCTGTGGGGTGGAAAACACAACTGTTAACATAGATTCATATTTGGTTTTGGTTAAAGGCACAGTTCACCCCAAAATCAAAAATACATATTTTTCTTCTTACCTGTAGTGCTATCTATCCATCTAGATTGTTTTGGTGTGAGTTGCTCAGTTTTGGAGATATCAGCTGTAGAGATGTCTGCCTTCTTTCCAATATAATGGAACTAGATGGCACTTCGCTTGTGGTTCTTACAGCGCCAAAAAAATACATTTGAAAAGCTGAACAGCAATGTCTCTTTCCAAAGATCATGACCGAGTTACTCAAGATATTCCACAGATCTTGTTGTGAACAGCTTCATTTAGGAATAATTTTCTTTCTACTAAGGCTCGTGCTCATGACAGTGCGGGATGTAAACATTAATGTCTTCTTCCTCAGCTGAGCTGTAACGTTAGCTGGCATAGTTAGTTTAGTTAGCTAGCCTCTTGTCCATGAGTAGATAAAGCCCCCAGGAAGAGAGTTGCACATTGAAGCCAATTTGACAGAGTGGGCAAACCATGTTATTACATCATGTGATGCACAGGGACCCAAAACTATGTTTTCCCATAAGCTTACAGTGTCAAACAAGTGGCTGCAAAACGGTGGATTACTTTTTTCAGTGTCACAACCCCCATGAAATGACTCGGTTCACTATCAGAAATTGATACATTTGGTCTGATAACATTTTGAAAGTCTAGAAGAGCAGCGCGATTATATCTGCTCATTCCCATTCTAGTTAGCGGAGGCCTAAAGTGGAAGTTAGCCATCTCTCATGTGCAAGCTCTTTGGGCTCCACAATGCAGAAGCTGTGTGGAAGATCTGGGTAATTTTATACCTGGAAATTCAAACTTTTTTGGCTTCATGCACCACTGGTCAACGGTCGTAGGAATGAACACTGTATCCAGATCTCCAGATACATCCATGGTGATGGTGTAGTTCAGTAGAAAGAAAATAGTTCCGACATTAATCTGTTCACAACAAGATCTGTGGATTATCTTGAGTAACTGGGTCATGATTTCTGGAAAGAGACATTGCTGTTGAGTATACAACAGTAATACAAATACAAATGTATTTTTTGGTGCACAAGCAAAGTGCCATCTAGTTCCATTATATTGGAGAGAAGGCATACATCTATACAGCCGATATCTCCAAAACTGAGCAACTCACACCAAAACAATCTAGATGGATAAACAACACTACAGATAAGAGGGAAAATATTTATTTTTGATTTTGGGTAGAACTGTCACTTTAAACCAAACTAAAAAATATGTCATTACTCACCAGGAACAAAGCTGTCCTGGGCCTCCTAGAAGACACACACAAATCAGTAAAAGCAACGTAATGGAAGCACAAAACTACAGCTGTGAGAGACAGCGTGTGTGTGTGTGTGTGTGTTTACCTTGATTATGTCCTCTGAACTTTTTTCCACAGCCTTCAATCTGTTGAGGATGAAGCTCTCGTTGGTAGAAATCATAGACTCCTCCCTCTCCAGAGACTCCACCTCCATTTCTATCCTAATGTGTCACAGTGTAGGTTAGCAACAGTTCCAGCAGGTCATACTGACTTGTGTGTGTGTGTGTGTGTGTGTGTGTTTTGTACCTGTGGATGTTGAGCTGCAGTGCTCTGGTCTGCTGCTTGTCAGACAGTAGGCTCTGTTGCTGTGGGGAGTCTGTTGCATTGTGGGAAGCTGAGTCCTGTAGGAGCCACTGCTCTCTCAGAGACTTTTTCTGATCATTTCAAAGGACAGAACACAGAGTTCAGTAATGTGCATTTAAATGTAATTCAGGATTACACCTACAGTGAAATAGTTAATAGTGACCGCCGTGCCTGTAGAGGTCACAGGAAGAGAATATGAAGAACATTTGTGCACAAACAGATGGACAGTGATAATTCAGTGCTAATAGGAGATAATACCCATCCATCCAAACAGTTACCTCATCTGTTATTGATTTATTCAGACAATGTTTAAGTGTAAATGAGTGTAATGGACCTTTAGATGCTGCAGTTTGAGTTTCTCTTGGTCCAGTTCCAGTTTCTTCTGTCTAATGTCTTCCTGAATGCGATGCTTCTCCTGTTAAGATTAAAGACAGTTATATGAGTGAATTATGAAGTGAGGGTTACAGGTGAAGTTAAGCGAGTGATGCAGATAAGTTATGTTTTAATGAACGTTTAGGTTAGTTTACTATAGCAGAAAATAGAGATAATCAGACATTGAACAGAATAAAGCATTACAGTGATGGCCTGTAGCCTCTCCTTCAGCAGGTCAGACTCCTCCATCCTCCTTCAGGACAGACAATGAGAGCAAGGAGACAAGAAAGGAGAGAAATTATGTCACAACTTTCCCCACAGGTCAACATTGAAATGAAGGTATACTGCATTTAGCTACACCTGATACAATGGGAACCAAAGTTAAAGCCCCAGCCAGATTACTGTAACAATAATGACAGCTTGTACAACACAAAGCAGCACAGGTGCATTTGAGTTGATAGTGGGGAAAACACCAGTTTATGTGATGACTGACTAGGTTTTTTCAAATGGACTGTATAACATTCATTGTTGGTACTGGTCTGACATTGGCCTGCCTAACCTACCATTACGTTTTAAGACAATACATGTTATAAGTTTTCTATTTGAAGTTCAGTCAGTTAAACTCCTCAACTGAGTGCAGACACTTACAAACGGTATGGGCGGTGTTAGCTGGCTCGAGCGGCAGAGGCGACCAATGAGGAGAAGAGGTAGAGGTGACATTCTTCACAGTTTTCTTTATTTTACTGCACCATGTTCACAAGCGCCTACAACAACCACCATACACAGACTGACTGCCTTATATACCCAAGTCCCTCCTAACTACCAATTGGCATGTACCATTACACAGGTCAACCAACCACA
>JBBPCS010072309.1:0-10473 GCA_037974645.1 Hollardia meadi
ACACACACACACACACACACACACACACACACACACACACACACACACACACACACACACACACACACACAGACATTGTGTTTTCCTGCTCTGAATGCTGCATGATTTCCTGATGGAGCTGAGGGCTGCTGCTGGTGGAGCAAAAAGAGAGAGAGAGAGTGTGTGTGTGTGTGTGTGTGTTTGTGTGTAATATAGTGTGTGTTTGTTGCATTAGGCTGTTTGAGAGGAGGAAGTGGCCGAAAGTCAAGAAACCCTCATCGTCTCGAACCCTGTGAGTCTTCCTCCTCGTCTTCCTCTTTGTAGATCATCTGGCCGGCTTTCTGCTTACTGCCTTAATACTGCACCCGTTCATCTGCCTGTCTGTCTGTCTCTCTGTCTGCCTGTCTCTCTGTCCATCCTTTTCCATGTCAACAATGGAACTATGTATTTATTAAAGAGTAACTAACCCCCCAAACCACTTTTCTCTACTGGTTGAAACCCGGCTATTGCAACTGAATTTTCCTATTGGCTGCTGTGGAGAAATACCACGTTTATAGGGAGTCCCTTGAGCTTCAGTTCCTCATCGTGTTTCCAACAGGAAGTTCACAGATTGTTTCTGCACACACACACACACACACACTGACTGGAGTTTCTGTGTGTCGATCTAGAGGTCCGATCTGGGACGGCTGGAAGGGCTGAGCCTCCTGATTGGCTGGAGCAGGCTCCTGACCCCACCCACAGCAGCCTGAAGGAGCAGGGCGTGGTCGTCGAGGTGTGGGCCCTGGTCGACAACCACGCCCCCGTCTCACCGGTCAGCCAATCAGCTTCTGCCATTTCTGTGACATCGTTTGCCCCCACCCCACCCCACCCTGCTGCTCAGGGAGACGCTGGGACGAAACCTCTTCATCAGCTGCTCCTCCCTTCTGAGGAGGGAAGACCTGGGTGGAGGGGATGAGGATGAGGAGGGTGATGAAGAGGAGGAGGAAGAGGAGACAGAAAACTGTGATGCCCTGAGTTTAGCCTTCCAGGTTGTGCGTCTGCCCTCAGCTAAAACTTTATCTAACTGTCGAAACTGCGTCATTATCAAGTCGTTTCTGTCTGTAATGTGATTTTTATTTTCTTCAAACAAGTGAAGAAGAATCAGAATTTTTCAGATACAGAGACAAAGATAAAGTCATTTCTGTAAAATCCCTCAAACGTGGATTTCTGTTGGAAACCGTTGAAATGACCTTGATGCTGTGGAACATTGTCTCACATGTTTGAAGTTTAGATATGAGGTTCATGACGAGTCTTAACTTCAAACAGTCACGTCCACCGGTTCCCTTTTGTCCACTTATCCATTACATAGTGAGGAATTTAAAATTGTGACTATGAGCTCTTTATTCACGACAGGACACTTGTTCCTTCTCTCCACCCACTGAGGTTTACCTCTGACAACAGAGAGCAACACTTCCTGTCAAAACTGTTTTCACAATTCTCTCTAAACTTTGTATTTTTGTCCATATTCTGATTAGAATGAGTCATTTCACGAAGACGAAACAGGGTTTACAGAAGCAAGTCTTCCTCCTCCTCCTCCTCCTCCTCTGCAGGTGACCTCCCAGCGGCCATGTTTGTTTTCCTTGTTCACCTGTAGTCTCTCTGTAAAGACATTAACGGACCTGTTCTCCTCTTCTTGTTGTTACTAAACTCAGACTGCAGACAAACCTCCATGTCGAACATTGTGACATCACTGCTGATGTCTTTTTATTTTCTATTTCTTCCACTAACTTGAGTGTTGGTTACCGTGGTGACCGACAGCTTTACTGACGACAGAGCTACAGTTGTACTAACCTGGTGACTGACTTCAGTACCCACGATGCACCACAGCAGCCCCGAAGAGAAGGACGAAGAGGGAAGATCCATTGATGGTTCGGGAGCCAATAATATGATGACTACATGGTGATGTCATTGCATCCAGAACTTGTTACAGCAGTCGACTCGAAGCTTCTGGTTTTGTGTCACCACATTTTGTATTTTCACCACCGTCCAATCAGCTTCTTCCTTTCAGTCCAGCTGTTTCCTCCTCTTAGCTGATTCTGTTTACGAGATGTCCATTTTGTCCCAAATCCAACTAAAGAGTCCAAAAGTACATTTAACTTCTAATGTGTAAAATATAACTGTAGAAAAACACGAGTGGATTCACACAGGAAGTTCAATTAATAATTTCTAACATGGAACACGTCATGTGTTCAGGTGACTTTCTTTGATCAAACTCACCTGATTTGATCTCCTGAATGAAACTTTATTAGACTGACAGCAAACAAACACGATGTAGGTGATACGATGTGGAGGTGATATCACTGGTCAGACAAAATGTCTTGTTTTAGTGTTTTAAAGGCAACAGAAATACACAAATCAGTGATTTTAGGGTTTTCTCCCTGACACCAACTGGTCTTTGTCACATGTCGACACCTTAGAGTTTCTACAAGCCTCCAGGAAGAGCACCAGGCTGTGAAGCCGATGTGACATGCTGACCAAACCGTGAAATGACTCGTTTTGATATCAGAATTTGATCCATTGGGTCCGATTATCTACCGATTAATCTAGAAGAGCCATACGATTAAATGATTTAATTCCCATTCAAGTTAGCGGAGCGCTAAACCAGAAGTCAGCCGTGGAAGTCACTAGTGCGCCTGCTCTATGGGCCCCACAATGTGGAAGATCTGTGTCATTTTAGACCAAGGAAGTCGATCGTTTTTTGCTTCATGCGCCGCTGAGCAACTTTCGTAGGGATGAACGGGGCCCCGCCTCCATCACTGTATCCAGATTTCTCTTAGTATATCTATGGTTTCTACATTCAGCAGGAAACAGGAAATCAAGTGTGAACATATCAGGTGTGTTCTGTGGAAGTCTGTTTCCTCTTCTGTGATGGAGTTCTTCCAGTTTTAATTTCAAATCCAACATAGACACATTTTCTCCTCTCAAACTCTGCCAGGGCTTATTAACCTTATGTTGTGGACCGGGGGAAGAGGAAACACACTGCTGGAACATGATCATCACCAATCGATTTACTTTGCGATGTCCTTCCTGTGTGAGTGCAGTCGACCTGTCTGCTGTCTAGTTTTTTTTTGTAACCCCTCGTCTTTGCTCTGAGGTGCTATTTGCTGTCTAACAACTATCGAGGGAAAAGCGTCCCGGTTGTGTTTGAATGTATTTGTAAATGTTAGGTGTGTTTTCTAGAATCAGACCATTCTGGACCAGCTGAGAGGTCCTGAATTGGACGGACTCACATACACACACATGCACACACACTGAAGAACAAACTGCCGAGCACTTTGATTGGAGGATGGAGGCTTCACGTTAGACGGGAAGCGACGCCACATGATGTAAACGTGCCGTGTGCAGCCAGTTAATCCTGATCTAACACACCTGTACAGTCGAACTGTGGATACAGTGATTGGTTTTAGTTTGTGAATAAAGTGTCGAATGCCAAATGTACCAAAATGTGTGTTTGTGTTTAAATCTGAGAGTTTAAACTAGAGATTCTTTTCATTATGACATTTTTTAAAATAAGACATCTCGTTTGGTCTTTAAATGTTTAATATGTTTAGTTTACTATCTAAAATAGACAAAGAAAACAAAACATTCACATTTGAGATGCTGGAAGCGGTGAGATTTTGATGTCTTTGCTTTAAAAAATCACTCAAATGATTAGCATATCATACAAATTGTTAATTAATTCAATTTCCATTAATTGTCTAAAGGTTTCATCACTAGAAAAGATGAATATTATCTTGCTGATGTCTGTCCTTTCCACATCACGGTCAATTTACTCCTAAGAGTGGTGACTTACATACAGGTCTATTGTTGACAGCTGTTTTAGCCGGTTCGACAACAATTGACCAATCAGATCTTTGTAGATCAACGTAAAATTTGGGATGTCATTTGCCTTTTAATGGCTAGCTAGAGCTTGCTATATCTCCGAAAAACTGTGTTTATTCAGTTATAACAGCTCTTAAATCGACATATTTCTTAGATCTACGTAAAAAAAAATGCTAACTGGTCCTCGTAACCACTAGCACAGCTTCTGGTGGGCATATGTCACTTACAGATTAGCCGTGACAAAATAGAATATCATAAACCTGATGACTCATTCTACAAATATTATGTAAAGTGTCACTTTTCCAAAATAAAAACACAGGAGCAGAAGTATAAATTAAGGATTCAACTGCTGTAATGTAAGCATTAGCATGCCTGGTTATCTAGCTAACAAACCCACTCCTTAAGGCAGCGGTTCTCAACCTTTTGTACCTTAAGGCCGATTACGTTGTTACAAAAATTCGGAGGACCACCTTCCCAAATGAATGTAAAAAGAATTCTAATGTGTAATATTGGGCTGTGACAGGATTTCATCACGTTCAACACACTTTGCATACGGCTGAGCATCACTATCTGCCAGTATGAATCCAAATTTATTTTAGTCAGGGTCTCCTCACCACACGCTTTGGAGCTTTTACTGGGGTAGGGTTGTCTTCCACATAATTTTGTCATTCTAAAAACCATTTTGTGTTCCTGCATCCGAAAGAACGTTAACTTGCTGTGGCAGACAGTTCGCTAGCTGTGGCAGACAGTTAGCTAGCTATGGCAGACGTTAGCTTGCTGTGGCAGACAGTTAGCTAGCTATGGCAGACGTTAGCTTGCTGTGGCAGACAGTTAGCTAGTAGTGTGATATTGAAATGTAACTGGTCATTGAAATTATGCATTTTATTTGATTTTGTTTTATTCATGTGATTTCATGAGCAATTTTAGATATAAAAATAACTATCTCTGTTTTTACAAAAAAATTTACAATAATAATTATAATTATAGTAATAATAATAGTCTAGGCAGTGGTAGTGCCATGAAACACTGGCATTCAAAAAAACAGAAAAATAAAACGGACATAAAAATGATTTTATTTTATTTTGATATTTTTTTGTATTTTGATGTTTTTAATGACAGTCTTTTCTTTACATCTGTCTTTTTATGCTGTATTTTTTCAGTGTCACTGGTTTTCAGTTTCAACTCTTTTACCGTCTATGCACAGCTAACTTATTCTCTAGTGTTGTATTGTATCGTAACTTGTATAGCAAATTAGGACATATCTTAAATTTAATTGAGCTTTGTTTTTTAATACAGAGAGGGACAAAGAGAGCAGCCCAGGCAAGACAAAAGAGGAGTTAACAGGTAAAGATTTTCACTCCCGTATGAAGTCATAAAATTAAAACTATTTTTTGTTGCAGGGTGCTAAGGATGAATTGCAGAAAAAAGCTGTTACAGTCAGGTCCATAAGTATTTGGACAGTGACACAGTTTTTGTAATTTTGCCTCTGTACACCACCACAATGGATTTGAAAAGAAGCAATCAAGACGTGATTGAAGTGTAGACTTTCAGCTTTAATTCAAGGGGTTCAACAAAAATATTGCATTAACCATTTAGGAATTTCAGACGTTTTTACACATAGTCCTCCATTTTCAGAGGCAAGCAGTTTCATGGCCAGGTGTGGCCTATTCCCTTGTTATTTCATGACAAATCTTGTCCAAATCTGTTAGCTGTAGGCTTACATACAACCTCAATCTACGAACGTTACTAAAACAAAATTTACTATTTTACTATCATCATATTAGAGTCATTAATCTTACATAGATACATACATTACGTCATCGCTGTGCATCTTGCAAACAGCTGTGTTGTAAAAATAAAAATAGATTAAAAATATTGTTGCTTGTTATGTCCATGTGCATATTTTGGCTGGAATTAGCACTGTAGCCTGTAGGGGTCAGTAGACTTCAAACTGTTTAGTTGTGAGTTGCAGTTTTAATGTCTTTGTTGTGTGTGTAAATGCATGTATGTTGTTGCTGTTGGAGAACTTTATGGTTTGTTTGTGTCACAGTAAAAGAGGAAGTTAAAGAAAACGGCAAACTGAAACAACATTTATTTATTTTTCATTTTTTCCTACACTGAAGATTTCAGTCAGAAATCTTGACTACAGTAAAACCCACAAATCAATAGTCAAACATACAGACTGAAGACAGCCAAATTAATTAATAATAAAAGAGTCTAAACCTACTCTACATGTAAAATGAGATAACTTTTGTTGTGAATTGGTGCTTTATAAATAAAATTTGACTTGACCACTAGGTGCCAGAAATCCTGTCAGCAATTCAGCCCTGGTGTATGGCTTGTAAATAGCTAACATGTTAGCAAACCACTGCCTACAGAGCTACGTGATCATCACATCGTAGTCGTGTTTGTTTTTGGAAACAGTTTAACATGGAGCTTTGATGAGAGCCTGAAGGATTCCACCATACAGAAAACCTAAAAGAAGCTGCAGAGTTTGTGACTATCCTCAGTGCGTTCTGCACTATGAGAGACACTTAAACGTCACACACAGTCATATCAAAAACATCACTTAATGCAGTTTAATATAATGTAACATACATAAATGTATATAATGTAGTCATAAATTAAGTATTGTCCCATAACCTTTATCATATTTTGTCCTGAACTTTCTCTGCTCCAAAAAGATGACTAAAAGACGGAATCAATATTATCTACTGAGACTTCCTGTTTCAGGTTTGGTATGTACCGGGCCTGTGTCAGTATGTACCGCTCCAGGAAATAGCCACAGCCTCGCAGTCTATGCCTGAGTCTCGCCTTCTTCCACTAGCTTAGCGTTTATATGTTACCAGTCAGTCAGTCAGTCGGCACTGTGTGACAAAGTTTAGCTTTAAGCAGTTCGTATACTCGACTCAAAACTCTCTGTACAAACCATTTCACAATGCTTCACAGTGGAGAACTACAGGAACATATTGACATGTTACATAGAGCTGATGCAGACTCACGTGTCCCCCTCCCCATGATCCTAGGTTATGCAGCTCAAACACATCAGACAGAAACACACAGCACAAATCAAACATCAGAAACATCACACCAACACCAGAAACACTCCGATGGTGTTTTAGGAGGCAGCAGAGCTTCACTCAGTGACCTGCCGAAACACAAACAGTCGATTAGAAACACTGAACATACACAGTACATTTACATTCTGCTAACATCAGTAATTAGACTGTATTAAGGACGGAGTGTGACTCACTATGACGACCTTGCTGGTCTGTTCGCGGGCTCGAATCCGCAGCTTGTTGACGGTCGTCTCGGCGATGTCGGCTCGCTCCTCGGCCTCATCCAGCTCGTGTTGGACTTTCCTGAAACGCACTGCATTGCAGCTCACCTGCTCATCCTGGTGGACACACAGAGGAACAGCAGCTGGGATTCAACTTTAAACCTAAAACTTGACTTACTGGTGTACAGTGGCTTTTTACAGCTTTATCTCTGAAAACGACACTTTGAGAGTGCTATGAGTGAACCAGAACCGCAACAGATAAACAACAAGCTGAAAGTCACCATAAAGCTCCGTAAAGCTGAGGGGAGCTGCAGATTCAGCTGATAATCCACCACCTGATACGCCTTTCTTGTTGTCACTTCAAAATATCCGTCACAACACTCAAGACATTAAACTCTGATGTGTCCTGTGTTGTTTCTCTTTAATGTAAAAGTATAACAGTATCAAAGACTCACGGCGTTCTCAGCTTGTCTTTTGTAGCTCTTGACTTTGGTCTGAAGCTTATCGATCAGCTCCTGCATCCTCAGCAGAGTCTTCCTGTCCTCCTCCGACTGCAGGAAGACGAGGAGAACCATTGAAACACACCGAACACAGAAACAACAGAACATCTGTAGGTCATGGAGCTGGACGTTGTGACGTCAGCAGACCTGGCACGTCAGCTCTCTGCATCTCCTCTCGTAGCGACGGACTCCTTTCTGATACTCCTCGCTCTTCTTCTGCTCCACCATCAGCTCTGTCTGCAGCTCCCTCACCTGCAGACACACACACACACAGCAACGCTCTCAGCTTCACCTCCTGCTGCTCCAACTCATTAACTCACTTTTCTGTTCTGTACTCACCCTCGCCTCCAGTTTATGAAGCTGTTTCTTTCCTCCCTTCAGCGCCATCTGCTCCGTCTCGTCCAGTTTGACCTGCAGCTCTGTCAGAAACACACTGACACAGTTAACATCAGCCTGCAGCAGCAGCAGGGGAAGTTTTTCATTAACAATCATCATGCAGTCGCTGTTGTGTACCTTTCACCGTAGACACCATGTTCTTCTTCATTCTCTCCAACATGCTGCTGCTGTCCTGCTCCTTCTTCAGCTCCTCCGCCATCAGTGCCGCCTGGTGAAACACACACATTTCAACACGGTCCAACAAGGAGAACATGTGAGAAGGAGAAGGGAGGACCACAGAAAAAACACAAGAAAACAGAAAAGTAACAGCAGGTGGAGAATAAGGGTCAGTTTTGGATAGGTCAGAGGTCAGGACTGACATCGGTGATGGCTTTCTTGGCTTTCTCCTCAGCACTGCGACTCTCCTGCACGGCCTCGTCCACCTCTCCTGTCAGCAGGGACAGATCGGCCTCCAGCTTCTTCTTCTGGTTCAACAGACCTGCGTTCTAAAACACAGACAGGAAATCAACCAATCTATCATTTACTCACTGAGACAGCGAACCGATCGATCTATAAGAAGCCAAAGTTCTACCACACGTTGGCTCATACCTGTGTACTGAGCAGGTTAACTCTCTCTGCCACCTCCACCAGCTCGTGTTCGGCCATCTTGCGGGCGTGGTCAGTTTGTTCCAGGATCCCGTGCAGCTCCTCCTCCTCAGCTGTCATCAGTGAACAACGTCGCTCCATCAGGACGATCTGCTCTCTCTGCTGATTGGTCATCTGGACCTTATCTTCCAGCTCCACCTGGTGCTCTTTCACCTACACAGCACAATGAAATCTCTTTAACATTCACTGATGGGCCTAAAGCGTCATCCAGTGCGCTGTGGTGATACTGCCAAATGGTTAGATTATTGTTATTATTATTATTGTAATAAAAGAGTTATTTTTTTAAATCTAAGTTTGTTCAAGAATTTCCATAAATAAAATGTCAAATTAAAATGCATAAATTTAAGTTACATTTGAAAATCACCAGATAAACGTGTTCTCCCACAGCTAGTTAACGTCTGCCACAGCTTACTAACATCTGCCACAGCTAGTTAACGTCTGTCACAGCTAGCTAATATCTGCCACAGCTAGCTAATGTCTGCCACATCTTACTCAGTCAGAGAGTCCAAAGTGCTTCAGTTAATGTCAAGAATACAAACTGGCTTGTAACAGTCATTAATTTTTTACACAGCCTTGAACATCAGATACCTTCAGTATTTTAGGTCAGATTTGATCTGTCCTTGCTACCTGGTTTATTGTCTTACATGAATTAGACTCAGGTGAGTCTACCTGTGTCTGCAGGTGTCTGATGATCCTCTGGCTCTCCGCTGCCTGTCTGTTGGCATGTCCCAGCTGAACCTCCATCTCATTCAGGTCAGACTCCATCTTCTTCCTCAGACGAACCGCCTCACTGCGACTACGAACCTCTGCCTCCAAACTGGCCTGCATGGTTTCCAAGGAGCGCTGGTGGCTCTGCCTGGTGGACAGCACTGGTATTACTACTTTAACACACACATTACACACGCAATTTTTGTGCTGCATATTTTATACTGTTTTAAATTTAGTACCTGCAGTTGTGAGGTCTCTCAATGGTTAGTTTTAAAGTTCTGTATACTGGTATTATACTGGCTTCTGATTGGGTGCTTGTCTTTAGCTACATCTCATTCATTATTTTTTATATCATATCATCATTTTAAACAGGCAATAGAGAACTTTTTTGCTTTTTCCCCTTACCACTGGGACTTGAGAGGATTCAAAACCGTAATTCTTTCTACTAGATTAGTAAGACCAGCCTACTTATTAATACAACCAGGTGTTTACTCTGCCTTTATCACAGCACTGAGACCAGAGTTTCTAGGTCCAATTGGAATTCTAATGGTTGATTTTGCTTTGGACAGTAGCCAGGCTACTAGGAGTAGCCATGTTGCTAACGCTGCCTTTGTGACCGCGCCACCAACAATAATACAACTTGGAAATGTGGAGAGACAAAAGTTGTCAATTTCCACTTTAAATGAGTCGGTTATTTTGTATATTTGGTACCTGAGGTTGTCGATCTCCTCGTCTTTTTCTGCAATCTTGCGCTCAATCTCAGTTCTTATCTGCTGCAGTTCCATCTGAAATCTCAAGGTTTTGCTCTCCTCATGCTCCAGAGTACCCTGATTGGTAGAGAGTTGGTGGGGACAGTGGTTTAGTAAACAGTTTGGTTGGTAGAGAGTTGGTGGGTACAGTGGTATAGTAAACAGTTTGGTTGGTAGAGAGTTGGTGGGTACAGTGGTTTAGTAAACAGTTTGGTTGGTAGAAAGTTGGTAGGTACAGTGGTTTAGTAAACAGTTTGGTTGGTAGAGAGTTGGTGGGGACAGTGGTATAGTAAACAGTTTGGTTGGTAGAGAGTTGGTGGGTACAGTGGTTTAGTAAACAGTTTGGTTGGTAGAA
>JBBPCS010072310.1:3048-16235 GCA_037974645.1 Hollardia meadi
TGTGAGAGGATGTAAATGAACATTAGTTCAGTCTGCAGGGTTTATTTTGAAATGTGTTCTTCACTGCAGAATGAAAATGATGATTCTGTGACATTAAACTAGCTCAAACCTTTGCCTGAAACTTCTCAGTAAAGTGGGACACACCTGTCAATGAGGCACAAGAAGCAGCTGGAGTAAAAAACAAGCAATTAAACTTTAGTTGTGAACATATTGGACACAACGTGTTCAAAACAGAGTATTTTTATATAAAAGACAAGTCATTTGAAATCAGAAAGAATTCAGAACAGGAGATATGAGGTGCAATAATGATTATTTTAGTTATTGATTGATCTGCCCATTAATCCATTCATTATCCTCGTAGATTACAGCCATGAGTTTCTACATTTTCACCATTGAAACACAATATTTCATTAAATATAGTTCTCTCTTGACACGAGCTGCCGCTCTGCACCCGTAGAAGAGCTTTGTGAAGCAGAGCCACCTGATTGGCTGCATCAGTCTATAGTCAATGAGGTCATGTGAACATGTGTCATGTGTGTGACATTAACTAACATCACCATCACCATCTAATACCATCAGATCACCCCCAATATATCGCCAATATATCTGCTGATATTAGCATATTGAACGTGTCCATTATAAATAACAAGAAATTACAATATAGAAATGTCCAACTAGGTTTTACAAGTTGATTTTTACTGTAAAATGTCCCCTTCTGTATGTTTCTTGGTCACAAAAACAAAAATTGCTATCGGACGATATCTGTTATTTAGCTCCCAAGTGCTAATGTCAGTTACATCTTCAAAATTCCAGCATGGGTCGGTGTGTAATATTAATTATTATCAGAGAGCAAAAGGAAGTTAAAATAGCCATTAGACAGATTTCAATTCAAATGTTTCATGTTTCACGTGTTCATTCACCACCGTGATGAGATAATCAGACCAGTCAAACCTCCAGTAATGAACCAGTCTGGAGGAGCTTCAGTCTGCTGGTATTTCTGTTGTTTCATTGGACGATGTTACATTTCATGTCAAATGTTTCCATTTCATGATGGATATACCAACCTGTCCACCTCAGGCCAGTGTAAAAACTTCATGTTTGTGTGTGTTAGTGTGTAAGATGTGTGTGTGTGTGTGTTATGTGAAGAGATGAATTTGAATGATACAGGGTTTGTGGCTGGAACTAGTGACTGAATCTTTGATCTGTAAAAAGTTCAACTCTGAAAGCATTTATAAATCTTATTCTGCGTGATCAAACTGATTGGATCTGTAGCAAGAGAATGTTTGCTTTCTGCTTAAAAAATGAGATGAATCAGAATAGTCAGTTGATTAATTGATTGATTATTGGGTTACTCTTCAATCAGTAATGGATTGGCTTGGTGCCCAGTGCAGAAACTTAAGTTGGAGCAGCGAGTAAGGATGAAACTGTAAATGTGATGCCCTCCACATGTTCTGAACGACACTGTAGTCTGGAGAAGCGGATTGTTTCTCGTTAGTTTCCACATTGTTGAGGATTTTATTGGCAGTAAAACATGTTGTGGTAATCTGAATAAATTGTGGGATTATTTAGAGATTAAACGAGGTGTAATGATGATGATGCTGTGGAGTTGTTATGAAGGAAGAAACATCCACGCCTAAAGATCTGTGTCAGCTGGTCTGAGGCCAGCTATACGCTCATACTGTTTCCATCGTTTCATGGTTCTCTGAACAGACTTTAGGTCAGAACAAATGAGGACAGACGGATTGTTTGAAGCATCGTTGGCTCACAGCGTTCAGGCTGTAAAATATTGAAGTTTCATGAAGATGAAATGCACGATGAGTCTTTTAGTGTTTTCAGGCTGCTTTGAAAAGAAATGACGGATGTCATGTGTTTCATGGTTGGCTGATGATGTAATGTTGCAGCTTGTTGTTCTTGGAGATTGTAGACAAACACCGTACATCATGTAAGAAGTCCTTATAGACTTCACGGCACAAAGACCCATCGAAACAGTGACCTCATGATTGGAACACAGTGATGGAACAGTTTTCTGAAAAATGAAAAGGATTGATAGAAGGTGATTCGATCTTTTTGTCTTTTGAGAGGTCATTCAGAAAAACTTTTGATCCCCCTCCATGGACGAAACCTAAATCTGGCACCTACATTGGGAAGTCGAATTTGCCCAGCAGAAACTGTCATAAATTCATATTTTATTGGTTTTTAAGGCACAATATTGCGGCTGACTTTTAGATCCTGGTTGTCTCTACCTTTATGTTTAAAGGAGCTTTAATAAGCTGAGCTCAGAAAGACGAGCTCATCCTGGAGTTTTCCACTGTCTCCTCAACCCAAGCAGAACAGCTCGTGGTCCTGAAGTTCTCTGGCCGTGGCTATTGCGGCACGAGCAGCCCATCTTTCTCCCCCTACTGCCCCTCTCCAGTTGCGGATGATGACCCTACTCTTCTGTGGCCTGGCTCCATCACCTCAGGTGTTCCAGAGCCTGAAGCTGCTTCAATACAGCCTGAAGATCTGTGGGTCATCATGGGAGCAGGCTACAGAAACGGCCCGCTCCACTCCCTGCTGAGTCACCTGTTGGTGGAGTGAAAGCTCCAAAGAGTTCGACTCCACGACCACTGGAGCAACGACTGTCCGCAAGGGTGCAAAGTGACCGTCTCTGTCATTCTGAAAAAGCTCAAGGTTTTACATCCATCACTCCCGTCCTCCATTAATAAAATAATACTGCATGTGGGCTCGAATGACGCAGTTCTCCGACAATCGGAAGCCAATTTTAAGTCTTTTTAAGTTCATAAATTCCTGTGGAACATCTGTTTTTATCAGTCGGTGCTGGGTGTTCCAGCAGACTCCTCAGCCTCCAGAGCCAGTTTCAGTCCACTTCTTTGGCTCACAACATGGCTTTTATTGACAATTTTAATCTGTTTTGGGACCGCTGGTCTCTTTTTAGTGGTGACGGACTTCACCCGAACAAACTGGGCTCACCAATGCTAGCCGCTAACATTCAGCATCCTTCTTCGGTTTCACCCCATGTCTTTCATACTAGCGCTAGCCCCCCCTACTGTCCTTCCCTGGAACTAACACTTTTACTGGTTCAGCTCCCTATCCAAACTGTTATTACGGATCGGGCCGACCTGTGATAACAGGTAATGTTTGGCCCCGCCAAGCCAAGCCAAACCATGCCATGATGATTTGGTTTTTCAGTTCAAGCTGCACCGAGCCTGGCTCGAATGGACTACCTCCAGACCAGGGCCAAAGTGATCCAGGCCCAGGCCGCGGTGACAGCAGTCAACCCGTGACGACCCCCATTCTCCCCCTCAAAAAGGCATGTTGAGACTCAGCTCGTGTCTGTGCAGGAGACTATAAAGACGTCTGTAAAAGTCAGTGTTCAGCTCTCAGAACACTGAATCTCTGTGGTTTGAAGTTTAGTTTCTCTCTTTCAGTATCTGCTTTATTTGACTGTTTGATCATGTTCAGCTGGAGGAGTCATGTTAAGTTACTGCTGGAGAAAAAACATTTCCTGATTTTTGTTGCTTCATAATAAAAGCCTTTAGATAACAAAATAAAAGGGGACCTTTATTGTGAATAAGTTATGGGAAATTAGCGGAGCTTCGTTAGCGGCTGTTTAATACTGCAGGGGGAAGAGTATGAGTGGAAACAGCTCAGTTAGATGAGGAGGTGCAGCAACAGGATCTGTTACTGCTCCTCTTCAGCTCTCCTCCAGTTAAAGTTATAGACACACATTCACGCAGGAAGCCCTGTTTTTAATGGAAATGCAAATCCCTGCCTTGCCGAGTCAAACCGTGCCGAATTTTAACATGAGCTTTGGAGGCGATTGAAGAATAAAAGTGTCATGTTTGGAACAATATTTGGACCCACCTGTACCGTTTGGTCCTGAGGAATGACCTCAGAGCTGCAGATAAATGTGGTTACAGTTCTGGTGTGTGTGCCCATGATTGAAGTTTTGTGTCCCAGTGCAGCTTTGAGATTGCAGATTTAAGCTGTGCTGCATGACATCATGAAAAGCAGAGCCAGCGTAATGAGCAGTGTAAGTCTTTCTCGCTGTGTTCGCCTCTAATTGTTCCCAGATGTTCTGCACGCCTTCGTGTCTTGTAGCAGCGGGATCACACAGACGCCACAAACGGGGCTCAGACTTCATTACAGAGAGGAAACGTGGCGTGGACCAAGTGTTTAATTTCACTGCTTTTGGTTGTTAAAGTATTTATTAGGTGTAGCACTCCACCATGAAGTATATTAGAGTTGAAACGATAAGTTAAATGTTTAATTTGTTAATCGACAAAATTAATTCTTTAAAAACAAGTATTTACCAACAAGCCTGATGAGAAACAAGCAGAGTCATAGGAAGTGAGAGGAGGCAAACTCTTCTTCAGCTCTGTCCAATCAGGAAGTTTCTTTTTTTACATCAAACTCTTCCTCATTCTGCCAGTAAATAAATAAAATACCGAATCAGATTCGGTCGACAGAAAATGAACCGACGGCAGCTTCGATAGTTGATCCTGTAAATGCAAAGTGTGTTATTTCTGCCTCTAGGGGTCTCTCAATCGAAACAAAGAGAACAAAAAGCAGTGCGGCATCATGGGAGTTGTTGTCTTCACTGTTAAACAGGTGACCAAATAAAACGCAGCGTTACCGTGAATAAATGATGGACTTCTCTGGTTTTGGGACGATGTGTCCTCGACACAACAAAATCAGAACAATGGTTGAGCCGTTTTAATGCTACGTATCAAATCTTTAGGACCAATTTAATTAAAAATACCATTTAAAAATGTTTTAAAATATCCAAAAGTTCCACATTCTCAGTTGATCAGGAGAAAATGTATTGCAACTATTTTGATAATCAATAAATCGTTTAAGACATTTACAGTTTATAGCTTCTCAAATGTCTTTGCTTCTCTTCTGTTTTACATCGTTTCAAACGTTTTAGATTTGATGACATCAAACTGGACTGGAGAAAGCAAAGTCAACTTCACTGTCGATGCTTGAAGCAGAGAACATCAAAATAAATAACCAAATAGTTCCCGATAATTTGCTGTTGATCAGTTATTTATGGTGGTCTCTTGTGACCCTCCTGACTCAAGGTCACACCAATTGTGAATTATCACTTTGTTGGGTCGTAGTTCAGCAGTTTTACAGCGAGGAAGGAGCGATGGGCGATCAATAAACCAGTCAGTGTGAAGTCTGCTGGGGGAGACAGGTCAGTATCTCTGCAGTACCCCCCCCCCTCTACATAAACAGGCCTGCTTTGAAGATAGGCCAGGCTGGGGCTTATCAGCTATCAGCTCAGGCCTTCATCACCCCACTGTGTACTGTGGTTATACAGCGTGGCAAAATATTCATCAGTTACCCCACAGAGTAGCCACCATACAACAAGCTCACAGCGGGAGGGAGGACTGACTGAGAGCATCATCATCATCATCATCATCATCATCATCATCACTGTTTACAGCACACAATGCAGACGTTTAGATCGAAGTGATTCTGTCTTCCTGTGCTGAGCTGAGAAGTCTCAACACAACTCTTCCTCTGAGTATCACAAAGCTTTTTATCGCCGCCTGCTGCGTCAGATATCAACTCTGAAATATGCATGATTGAATGTGCTGGAGAAACCCAGAGCAAAGAACCCCCCGCCCCCTCAGAATCCACCCTGCACAGGAATCTGTGCTCATACAAACAGTGAATTTGGCCTCAGCTGCTGCTGCTGTAACAAACATTCACTTCATCGGCTCGGCCAATCAAAACACGGCTTGAAATGGAGCTTTAATCACTTGAAGCAAAGCGGGTCCTGCCCACATCCTGCTGGCCAAATAAGGCTGAACTGAAGCTGTTATTTTCAGATTTTGTGGGGACAGTGGGAGGTTTGGTCTCTGTGTCCTCATTGTTGAACAGTCTTCCTTTGTGCACACTGCCGTTTATTTTCATTTGTCTTAAAATAAAGTTGTCATTGAGGTGCTTTGTGCACCCTCCCCCACCCCTCCAGTCCCTAAACCCTCTCCCACAAGGTGCACAGTCAGCCGCTCGCACCTCAGTGTTTTTCCAGCTCTCAGGGGCTTCCTGTTCCAGCTCCTCTCCTTCAGCTCGGCACTCCTCCTGTGGACGGTGTGTGTTGGTACGATGGAGAGCAGAAGGTTTGGATCCATATATAACCCCTATACATTATGTTTGATTCTGTTCCATAAATAGGTCTTCCCCCTGGTCAGACCTTGGGAACAGGAAGTGGCTCAGCTAAGTCCTGTTTGAGCCGCTGCGGCTGGTGGGCAGATGTGTCCACATGTGGAGACTCTTCATCAGACGACTGAAAGCCTGGAGGGTGTGATTCACAAAGTCTCTTTAGGTTACAGCTTCACTGAAACTCTCAGGTTCTTAATTCAGCTTCGAGTTCTGAACTACAAGATGACACAGAGCGCTCCCGTCATGTGTCGTGTCAGGAATAAAAGAAAGGTTACCAGTTAAACAGTAAAACTGTCAAGTTCAGTCAAATTTTATTTATATTGCGCCAATTCACAGTATTCAGAAGACCCGGCTCGGTCTTCGTGCCTCCAGCTGTACACCCGGCTCGGTCTTCGTGCCTCCAGCTGTACACCCGGCTCGGTCTTCGTGCCTCCAGCTGTAGACCCGGCTCGGTCTTCCTGCCTCCAGCTGTACACCTGGCTCGGTCTTCGTGCCTCCAGCTGTAGACCCGGCTGAGCTCCTCAGGCCTCAGTGTCACATGTCTCCGTCCTCACATGGAGCTGCACATTAAACTGTCCGCCCCTCGCTGGGGGTTTATTAACCATCAGTCTGATTTACGGCTCTTATTCAGGAGGTCCCTGACAGTTTCCTTGCTTCAGCCGCCATCTGACCAGGAACACTGGACCATCTGCTGACGGATCGTCTCTTCCTGTGTCTCCACTGGAACTGCCTGCAACTAACGACTATCAGCAACCTGCCAGTTGTTTTATCATTGAAGAGATTAGTCCATAAAATGTTAGAACATTTTCCAACCAACAGTCCAAAATCCTGCAATATTCAGTTTACTACAATATGTGACAAACACATTTAACTTCTAATTTACATCCAGTTATTCAGTTACTCGTCCAAATATCAGACGGCTTAAAGACACGCTGAAGCAGAGAGTCCTCGTGTTTCAGCTTAAAAAACCTTTTAAACAAATTCTGTGCTTTTTCGTTATTGATCAGTATCTCAGGAGAGTCTCTGCTGATGTATTAGTTAGTTGATTTTTGATTATAAGTTGATTTTTCAACTTTAGTCTTGATAAATTGGCTGATGTCGTCCTGTGTTTTCGGGGGTTGAAGGACTTCCTGTGTCACCTTGCGGTCCGGGCAGGAGGAGCTGCAGGTGTGTGACACAGAGGAGTCGGTCAGTGTGATGACGTCCTGCTTTACATGTTGCTTGTGTTGAGTGTCAGTCACATGATCTGCTCCTCGCTGCCTGCAGCTCTGTTCCTTCACTGAAGCTCGTTTTATTGCTTCTCTTTACGTCCACATTAGTGTTTGGAGCCGTTGGTGAAGTCCTCACTCGGGGGGGGTGGGGGGCGAGACAATAGGCCTTTTATGTGGAGAGTTGTGTTGGCTCCAGGGGATCATGTGACCAGCTCTCATTCAGGTCATGTTCAGTCCCTCAGTGACACCACGCAGGCGTGTGTGTGTGAATGTGTTAACACACAGCAGAGGTGTGACAGTCGCCTGACAGTCCTTCATTCAGCTTTTTAACTATACTTCACTGTTTCTGTGCAGCTGCTGTGTGACGTCCTTCAGGTCTGTCTGTAAACAATGCTGACAGGCCTGCTGTAGCCTTCCTCCTCCTCTTCATCCTGTTTAAAGATCCCTCAATGCTTTCAATGGATGAGGTGCAGAACAGAAAAAAGATCAGATATCATCCACAGTTCTGTTTGTAGAATAAAGTCTGTAAAGTGTCCACGTTTCATCTAAATGTTCTGAGCAGAAAAGTTTTAGCAGAACATGTTTAAGTGACTTTCTTGACATTCAGTGTGACTGCTGCACGATGTTGATGCTGAATCAATATACTGTATTTTGCAGCCGTAGAACAAACCACAGATATTTTTGGAACATTATGAGCTGGTTCATCCGGATGAACAGTTCTCTGTTTGGGTGCTGTTGAACCTCTGCAGAGGAAGAGTCAAACCTCAAACTGATCAAAATGATGGAAAAAACATATTTTCACTGTCATTGTGATTCATTCAGTCAGTTTGTTGCATTTTACTTTTATTGATTGACCAATTTTTCCACCTCAGCCAAGCTGAAAATGATTTTCCCATATTTCTATATATATATGTTTTTTTTCTTTATGGCACTCAGGTGTATTGAAGCACAGATGTATATATCCACATAAGAACAGAGCTGTAGTGGAGGGACACTAACACAAAGACATACTAAAAAGCCTTGAGCTGTGTATCACAGAACCAGGGTTATGACACTAAGTGAGGCGATGTGTAGTTTCATTGGTCTGTGTTCTTCCTGTTTGCAGCAGCTTCTTCCTGTCTCAGCTGACGTCGTTACGCTGAACTGAAGACAAACTGAGCACAAAACGAACCACAGCCAGAATCTTTACGTGTGAACTCGGTAGACTTTGGCCGCCAGTTTGTAACTCGATATTTTCTTTAAATCAACAGTAACTGGATTCTGAGTCTGCTGAACCCTCTGAGGATAAACTTAAACACATTAAACACATTCTCTCTTCATGAATGATCCCATGACATGGACATTCAGGCTCCTGAATATTGTTTGAAGACAGAATGTTTAACCTGGTTTAGAACCAGAGGAACAGGACAGACGGAGCAGGGCGGACGGGGCAGGGCGGACGGGGCAGGACGGACGGGGCAGGACGGACGGGGCAGGACAGCCTCGTGTGTCACCAATAAGAGGATCAGTCGTCAGTGAGCTGCAGCTCCTTTGGTGCTTCTTGACGTGAAGCTCAGCGTTTCTTCATCATGGTTGTTAGTTCTTGATGACCTGCAGTTTGAGTCTTTGTGTTTTCCCTGATTGATCAGTTTGTCTCTGTTGGACACCTCTCCTGACCTGTCTCATGTCAGACTAACTGAAATTCTGCTGGGACGTTCGTGTACTCTCCAAACTGGCTCCACTGTTTTGGTCCCATCTAAATGACAATAGCTTGAAACGATGACATCCATGTGAGCCCCCGAGGCGCCGGATTCTGACTGTAGGACGTCTGTGTCGATTCAGGTCAGGGCCCTCGTCCACTCATTAGGGTCAGAATGAAAAATGCTCAACTTTCAGTTTGGTTCACATCCATTTGTTTTCAGGAATGTTTTCTTTATTACATTATCCTCCACGTTGAAGTCATGAAGCCGTGTTTTCTTCCTCCTGCTGTTGTTGCTGTGGCAACCAGTCATTTTGTCATCAGACTCAGTTTAGTGTGTCTGGTATGTCTGTGGGAATGTGATGATGTGTCTTCATTAAGGAGAACAGATGAGTCAGAAAAACTCTCCAGTTAAGACACAAAAATCCCCCGACTCTAGGTGAAGACATGAACTCATTTAGTCATTTTCAGGTAAAAATTACAAAATATCTCCAGTTTCACATGTGAAGAAGCTTTCGTCTGTTAAACATGTAAACTGAATTTATCTGGACCAAAACGTAAAAGACAGGAAAATGATCAGTTAATCAGGAGATTAATTTAAGGCTCAACTAATGATTATCAGTATTGATGAATCATTTTGTCTATAAAGTGTCAGATAGAGAAACTCAATTAAAAATGTGTGTAATTCTTTGTAGAAAAATGACTAAAACTGACTAAAATCAATGATTGGAACAATTGCTGATTAATTTCCTGTCGATCAGTTTGTGGAGTTCTCACTGCAGCTTTAGATGAATTAAAGATTAAAAGAGGTGCAGATGCAGAAAGTTGTTGCTGTCAGGAAGTTGGTCATCAATATAAATCAGGAAAAAAAACATATTTTAAACAAACAATATTGATTAGTCAGATTAGATTAGTTTTTTAACTGTGATGAAGATTAGATTTTATTAAAATCAGCTTGTTAGCACCCTCTGGTGGACAAACTGTCATGGTGACACTTTCTTTTTCTCTATTAAAGATAATATCAGCCAAATATTGGTGTAACTCATGAATAGAATAAACAGTTACGGCTTTCTTTGTTTACCAAACAAACTAAGCAAATATTCGATCGATCCTGAAAATAACCTGCATCAAAAATCTGAATGAATTCTGACTCCAGTGTGTTTTTCCTGAGCGCGGTCTGACAGGACTCAGTCCAACACTGAGACACAATCCTTTTAGCTCAGCCTGAAAGGCTCTGAGTGTCGCTGCAGTCGGATATCCTCCCTCTGTTAGCTTCCTTTGTCCGCTGCATGCTACAACCCCCCCCCACCCCACCCACCACCTCTTTTACGGCCTGAGCCGGCAGCTGCAGGGTTAATGTTCAGCAGCAGCGCAGCCAGAGAGGCAGGAGGTGGAGGAGGAGGGGAGTGCAGTGAGGTGGGGGCTGGTCCACAGCTGTTGTAGTAGGCAGGGTCTGTTGGGGTAGGAAGCCCTGGAACAATGGGAGACATGGCAGCCTCTGCAGACAGCACAACACACTCACTCTGCTCGTGTCGAAGGACGGGCCTGTTGTAGCAGCAGCCGAGAGGAAACCGGCTTCCTCACACGTTTCTCAGGGAGGAAAATCATCTCTGCTGCCGGACACCAGAGATGTAATGTGTGGCCTGTTTGTCCTCCTGGTGCCTGACGTTTCACTCTGCTGGAGGAGAACTCGGAGGCGCTGACTGGAGGACTGAGGAGGTGGCAGGAGAAAAGGTGAGCTGACCTGAAACGAGAGGAGGGGGAGTGTAAACCCGAAAATTCTGACACGGTGTTTTGTTCTGTTGTCATGAAGCCGATTGATCTGATGTGATGTCACAGAGTCTTAGTTAGCATTAACGTCTGTGGGGCTAGCTTACATGCAGGCAACGAGCTGAGCAGAAAGATGGAGGAATGTTTTGGTTGCAGTAAACAATGTGTCGTAAAGGAGCCAGAGGTGGTGGAGGACGGTGCAGGCTAAACGTTGGTGTGAATAAAGAAGGTGTGTGTTGTATCACAGACAGAGCGGGTGTGGAGGTTGCCTGGCACAGATTTCTGAAGGATCCCTGCCATCAGTCGGATTGCTCTCAGACATTCATGGCGCACATCCAACCTTTCAGGCCTTTTGGGAAGAGAGCTCCCTCCTCCATCCCCTCCCCCACCTCCTCATCCCAAATATACGATTGGTCTCGGTTAAGACAGGAAGCGGCACAGAGGGAGTCCTCCAGCCTGATTCTGTCTCCCTCCTCTTTGATATTTATTTGCATCTTCATTAACGATGCAGACTATCGCGTGATAACTGCCTCTCTGCCACTGGCCTAGTTTTTTTGGTGGAAAGATTCCCCGGTTTGGTTTGATTCCAGCATGTAAGGATTTGGGTTTTTGTCTAACTGTTTACATCTTCCTCCTCCACACTCTGCCTCTCTCAGATTGGCAGATGCTGTTTGACAGATCCTGAGACAAATCCCCAGAGTGCCACTGACATGATTTAAGAAGCTTTTGTGCGTTCCTTCTCTCGGCTGCGGATGAGTTTTTTTTCAGTCTTGCCCTCATTCCTGATCTGCTGATCCTCCTCTGCAGCATCTGACTGAAGCTCTTTAACAACCTGACTTTGATTCATTCAGTACTTCGTCTGTTCTCTGTAAATAAATACTTCTGATGTGACCTTAGCTCTGTGATCTGCCGTCTTTGTGTGATCTCACTCCGTGACACAGATCCCGGTCCAGTACTCTTCCCGGGAACAGGTGTACACCGAGTAGGGCGCTGAGAGGCCAGATCATCTACTCTTGTTCTATTCCAGCCCAGATTGAGCGGGCAGATGCTCAACACCTCTAATCCCATTTCAGTTTGACGAGATCCGAAAGGATCAGGCTCTGTTACCCGACAGACTGCTTTTAAAAATGAAGAGTTAAAGCTCGGTACCTAAATACATCCGAAGTGATCTGAGGAACGCCGGCTGCAGCAGACGAGGCGTCCATCTTTGGTTTGAAATGAAAGTTTAAAAAAAACCGTGAATCCAACATCAGAGTGAAAACGTATTAATGTGTCTGCGCGTCCTGCGTTATCAGAGTGACATAAAAGGCTGCTGAATTATTCATCCATCTTTCTTTCATTACACTTCACAATGACTCCGAGATGAAAGAGGAGGAGAGGGAGGTCGAGGAGTGGGGGCTTGTGGTTTTTGCTGCCGTCTCCCGAGGGCAGAGGAGCGCCTTCCTCTCCTCCTGTTTCCTGCTCTCAGCTCAGAAACAACCACCTAAAACTCTTTTCAGGATCTCCTTCCACACGGATGAATCCTGTCTCATGATTGACGACACAAAGAGGAGGAGAGAGGAGGATTGTGGGAGTTTAGTAAGATGTGTCCCTTCTCTCCCTCAGTTCTGAGACGCCTGGCGAGAGACGACTTCACGGATCATAAGGAGAGCTGAACTCAGGTCAGTGTCATCATTTCTATTTGATTTTTCACTGCTCCATCAACTGTCCAACGATTTTCAGTTTACAATTCTATGAATCATCAACAAGTGAGTGAAATCATTTTGTCGATCGAGGGATCGATCAATGAATCTCAGAATAATGTTTTTAATTTCTAATATCAAACATTTGATTTGCTCGTTATCGACTTTACGCCTGCAGTGACGCTTCAAACTGACCAAAACGTACTGATCTATAAGAACGGACCTACAGAAACAGTTTGATTGACAAATGACTGATTATAGATTATCAGAAAGGTTGCAGATGAACTTCATTGATTAGATTGTATGTTTCCTCTGAGTCTTCTTCGGCTTTGACTTGTTGGTAGAAACTACAAAGATCAATCGACTACTAAATTAATCACCAACTGTTTTCATTATCTATTAATCGGTTTGAGTCTTCTTTAAAGAAACTGTGATGTAAACTGAATATCTGTGTTGTGGACACGATGAGAGTCAGCAGCTGCGTGTGCTTCCTCTGGACTGTCCTGATGTCTGGAGATGATCCTCAGTGTTCATGTGCTGGTTTCCTCCTGACAAGGAACTGAAGCAGTAGCGGTGAACACATGATGCTCTGAGTTTCCTCCTGACAAGGAACTGAAGCTGCAGCGGTGAACACATGATGCTCTGAGTTTCCTCATGACAAGGAACTGAAGC
>JBBPCS010072311.1:0-43148 GCA_037974645.1 Hollardia meadi
CACTTTTTCCCCCCCCCCCACATCGGCGTGCTCACCACCACACAACCTGTTCCAATGTGCTTTTACGTAGAAGTCCATGATGTGAGTGGACTATGTTTAAAGCGTGGTATTACAGAGTGGGTCGTACATGAAATGGTGATTATAATATAATCCCATGCATCATTACACATTAGCACAAAATGCAAAGGAGTGAGAATAAGTGCGGTATGCAAACTGGGCGCTTGTCTGACTGAAGTTTTCAGCAGTCATCAGTCCTGTTACAGTTTTCGCTGTCGTTTTATTTTTATCGTTCATCGAGAAAATAGCTGTTGTGAAATATATTTATATGTAGTACGAACTGTCTTATTATTCAAACAAAATGATCTACACAGCTATTCCTTCTGCAGTATGTATTCCATCGCTAACTAAGCACAAATGCAGTACTTCTCTGCATGAGTTAAGAAATTATCCAAAAGTGCTAAATTAATTCTGAACGGTAAGTAAATCCATTCGAGCAGGGTTTGGATTTGACCTTCACTGGTTTTGCTGTGTGGTTTTAATCCACTGCGTTAAAAACAAATACTTTTGCAGACCATCAATTTAAACACCGATCTGGCTCAGAGGAACACCGACTGCATCGAGCAGCACGAACTCAAGAATTAAACGCCCCGACACAATGATATTTATTAATCTGGGGAAGTTTTGCTGAGTATGCACTCTCGTTTTCCAGCATTACCCTGCTTCACAATCACGCATACACAGCACTTTAGTAAGCTCTTTAGTAAAACCACAGTCTTACACACTGAGTGGCTCCACCACAGCCCTTTTGAGACATGTGTCTAGTACAAAAGCGAATGACTCACTTCTCCCAGTAGAAGGATTTAAGCCAGAAACCCCTTGTCTCTAATCTAAACATGCCACTCTCGGAGCTGTCCTGTTGAGCGACGCCATTGGAATATTTTTGCTTTGCTCAAAGGAGTGAGAAATTGAAAACAAACAGCAGGCCACAATGAATTTCTGGCAAAGGAAGGGCTGAGACCACAACATGGCCGGTGGGGCTGCACACCACATGCATGGTGGCAACAAACTCCACTGCCCCAGTGGCTCTGCGGCACATAAAGCCGGAGCTGAGCTGCTGCAGTCAGGCTCTTGGCAGCGACCCAGGAGCTGCCAGTCAGTAGAGAAATGACTGAGCCTGCACAGAAATGACTGGTTTATTTAATCTTAAAGGAGGGAGACTTATAGGCTGGTCCATCTCAGTGTGTGCTGATCTCAATGTCACAAGTGTTACTGTATATGTGCCCGAGGTAAATGCAGGTGAGACTGATGTCATTCTCCAACCCTGTCATCGCATATGACTTTTGAGTCAAGCTCAGGTTGTAAATTTGCCATGTTGAGTCCATTCTGTAGCACATGAGACATCTACATTTAGAGCTACTCTTTTCTCCCAAAGAGATGTTTCTGTTAACAATTAATGTAACTCTAATATTTACATCAGTTGCACTTCACTGTAAACAGCACTGTAAGATGTCGAAAACATCAATAGCCGCTGCTGTTGTTGAAATCCTGTCACTTTCCACAGCAACATCGTACATGGCTTCATGACCCTGTCAAAAAGTATGCTTGTTTACATCTTCCATGAATCACTGGACTCTTTTCCTCATCAATGGTTTTTAAGCCAGGACAAGTTCTCTTATGGCTTGATGACTAAGTAAATCCACATGGGTGTTGATATTTATCAAAAAACAAAGGGCCAAAATAAGTCATCAAGAGAAATGTCACAGGGAGCTGTAACCTTTTAGAGGGGCTAACCTTTGAGGCGCAGAGGCAAGATATAGATTTATCATTCAGTGGTGGAAGAGTGGAAGTGCTGAGTCGTAATGAGGGCCGCTGTGGTGTTTGTGACAGAAATTAACTTTAGGTTAATGATTAGGGAGTGTACTCTGGGAGCTCCTTAGCGCATGAGTGTCGCAAAAGCTAGCACAAACTGGCACACAAGCACCTACGTATGCACAGGCTTTTCTGCTTGCAGCACAAACAAAATCAAACATACACCGCAGGGCATTTGCTAAATGCATGCATCAATCTTTCTTTGTCGATTAAACCCTTGAGGCTCGCGAGGATTATATGGTCAACAGCTTCTCTATGATATGGAGCAGCCACTCTATATTCAGATCAGGTATTTGAGGAGATTTTAGAAGCATTTTAACCCCAGAGTGCTTCCCTGCTCTGGTTGGTTTGCTCAATTCAATCTGTAATACAATTAGTCTGTTTTGTTCTCATATACACCCACGAGCTCACAGCAGGATTAAAATATAGCATCAGTCAAGTACTGCTACGAACTCCTGAGGTCAATATTGATGTTAAAATTCACCATAGATGTCCACATAACAATCCACGCTGGGCGTTGTCTTTCTATCCAAACGGCTGATGGGAAACACTTTAACAGGGATGTCTTTGACCATTAGACTGTCTGTGAGGACTGTATGTAGCTTTGCCTGCATGATGAAGCATCTTGCCCCAGGTTTAAGTCATAAAAGTGAAGCTGCTGGGCCAGAAAACACATTTTCTGAGTAGGTAATCATGACCATTAATCATGCTGGCACACTTCTCTTTCCCATTGGCCAAGAAGAATAGGTCATGGCTAAAGACTGTACCTCCACACCGGCGGTGAATATGCATCTCCCCTCACCTACTGAAGGCCATTTGAGCTGATTTGTCGCAAGCAGTCCTTTGAAATTACCGGAGTTGTGGTTGTCGGAAATAATGATGAATTGGCACTGTGGGAGTAAGTGTTTCCTTGCTCTCTAACACTATTATAACAATGTCAATATCAACTTTTTGAATGCTTTACTTTCAGTTACTCTGAATATGGTTTCTTCCCACAGGCCATCACTCCAATGAACAATCATACAGTGACAATAACACACCAAAACAGCCACTTATTTCAATTACAGGCTATAACAGTTTAAAATGCTCCATTTTCAACATGGACATATCATCATGCACTTTCACTGTCAATATAAATCCTACTTTTTTTGTCACATGCCATTATACAGTAACAGCCCTGACCATTGACATAAATAAAGATGGATGACGTGTCTCCACTTCCTCCTATTGGTCAAATACGAAGCCAAAATATCCTGGATAGGAGCGCTGCCATTTAGAAGATGCTCAGTAGCGATCGGGCACTGGAGCCGCGGCATGGGGCAATTAAAACCAAACTGATCAGAACAATGAACACTTGAACAAACATCAGCGTGATGAAAACTACCTTAAATGACAGAAACCATCTTTCTGCTTTGAGCTTGTAGTTTGGCCCATGTCCTATCTAATAACGTCGAGGGGCGGGATTTATGACCTATACTGCAGCCAGGCAATCGAGATGTTTTGGCTTCACTTTTGGGGAGCTCTCATGTCGTCCATCTTTATGTACAGTCAATGGACCAGACCATTCACCATTCTTTGCCAATCTTTAAATTATTTGCTCAATTTTTGTTGTATGTGTATTTCTGTGTAAGTACGCTGAGAACAATGTGAAACCGGAGTAAAATGCCTTGTATGTGTGCATGAACTTGTCCAATTCTGATATAAAGTTGATTTATGAAAAAAAACCAACACAAAGCACAAACAAGCAAAAATATATCATTTCACTTGCTCAAAAGTAGACGATTAGAATCTTGAAACAAGAGAAATCAAAGCAAATCCTTCTCCTCCAATCAGAAAAGGTGTTTATCTTACATGCTGTGATTTATTTTATGTCAATACTTTGAAACAAGGCGGGCCACTCCACTGGTTTCAAGACTCTTTACACAAGTTAAATTGCCTCAGACACAAGTGACACTCGCCACTTGTGTTGAGGAGAGAAATGTTTCAAGACAAGAGAAAATAAATTTTTTTTGCACTGCACCTTCAACGTGGCAGCCTTTCAATTTCCATGTTCACAAATGCAGTTGTTCCATGGCGCTGGCTCAGCGCAGGGCAGATTATGATAAAATTAGGTCACACACATACTGTAACTGCTGCTTTTTGTTGTTTGACACACTCTGCCAAGTTTCGGGGCCAGAACGAGGTCTGAAAATGCCCCTGTGGGTCCTTCTAATCTTTAAAAGAGTAGAGTGACTGCTGACAAGCCCAGATGCTGTCAAAAGTCCCTGACCTCATACCAAAATGCTGCATTGCTACTGCTGGCAATATTGCTGACATACTGTGCTGAAACTGGATAATGACTTTTTTCATGTGGAGAAAAGAAATCATGGAAGAAGTTATTAGATTCTGAGCTAATTTAGAATCGGAGGCGATTTAAACGTAGACATTATCTCGCCAGTGCAGCATTTGAGATGTCTGTGGATGTAAAAGTCACCTTATGCTGTCGGGGCGTATCATTACAGCTTTCATGTCTGTCAGGCAGGGTTAAGTACCACATATCCAACCTCTTCTTTTTCATTGTATAGAAATAAATGCAGTACGTTCATGTGCAGTTTAACAAGCGGCTTCATACAGCATTTCTTTCAAAGCAATGTACGAACACATTGCCTCTGAAGGCCCATTTATTGCATGTGATGTTACTAAGATACTAAGAATACTTAATGTCGGACTGGATTATTGGTTTAACATGCATAAGACTAATTAACTCCATTTTCAAGACTCTTTGCATCGTCACTTTATCGTGTGAGGTGGCCTTTTTTTCTGAAAGAAATTTATTCAACTCACTCACACACATTTTGTTTTCCATCCATCACCATTATGAGCTTCAAATTAAATGAAGACAGTAAGACGGATGTCCATTTTATCATCAAAGATCTAAACTGTATGTGACAGTGTTTTACTCTTCAATGAAATCCCTGATGATACAGTGTTTTTAAGTTTTACGCTAAGCTGTGACACCAAAGCTGATGTTAATCTTGTTCGAGTTTGAGTGGAAACCCCCACAGTGGACAGCAGCCATCACTTTCATACTGTAAAAAACACGGCTTTGTGGCGCATGTGTTTATGGATGAGCCCGATCTGTCAATGTTTGAATGGTTTTTTGTGAAGTGTTGAGACCAAAATATTTCTCTTTGCACTCTCGCTTTGTGTTTTCCCATTAATGGAGATAGGAAGACTCTCTTTGATGGGAAAACAGTGCTACTGCAGGGCTGTTTGGAAACAGCATTCACTCCCATGGCCTCATTAGGGGCTTTGCAGCCCTATAGTGGCAATGAACTATAAACTATGTCCATGCAGAACATCTCCACGACTGAAACAATCTTTCCCCGTGGCAGACTACATTTTCTGTGAATCTGTAACATCCTCTGGCACCCATGTTTATTGGAATGAGCTGGACAGGGACAGAAAAAGCCAAAAAGAAAGAAAGGTGAAAGGATGAGTCAATATCTATCTCAATATTGTGAGTGATTAGTATTTTTAGACCATAAGAGGAGATTAGTATGGACTGCCTGAAGTAGGAGAAAGATGGCAGAAATTTGTATTTACCCATTAGACCCATTGATCAAAGTAAACACGCTCAGAGAGGTCCCATGTGGAATGAATCAATGGCGATCAATGAAATCAGACCAAACAGGCCACAGCCTGTAAATATCAAAGGTTGAATTGCCTGGCCAGAAATGTATCGTAGCAGAATAATAAGCAAGGTGGATTTCGTCAAAAAGTGTAAAAAGTTGTTCACAAGACACCTCTAGAAACAATAAATAGAGTCTGGTGTTAAACATGAAATAACCTTCGTTAACAAGCACATGGTTGTAACCCCTAAAATAGAGGCAAACTGACATAATCATCACTGAGGCTCAGCTGGAGAAGCTGCTCACAAAGTAAAGGCAGTGTTTTTGGTTTGCCTGGAACTGTTGTTGCTTTGCTACATCCCCTCTCACACTTTTTATTCTGTCTCTTCACTTCCAGCTGACTAATGATGAAAAATGCCATCAAAATAATCTTTTAAAGGGCACTTCCCCAGACGCACTCAGATGATTCGTTGCCACGACACTCCTCGGGGACACATTTTTAAAAAATATATATATTTTGCTCTTAAAGCAAGCAAAACCTCAAAGGTGGGAAGACAATGCACGGCTGCACACTTTTCTCACAGTTTTGTTTTTCTTTTCTTGTTGCATTGTTGAAGATTTAATACAATTCCTCTTTTTTTTGCATTGCACGTGGTTTCTCTCTCACATCACTTTAAATATGCATTATTTAAAAATTTTAAAATAGTTTCTATTCAGCCTCACACACGTACACAGTCAGTATGGTAAGCTAATATCTAATCCAGTCTGGAACCTGAAATTAAACATCCTTTATTTGATAGCACCGTCTTAAAGCAATCTTAAAGGGAGGAAATATGAGTATTTCACACAGGACAGAAAGTGATTATGGTAAATATCCACTTTTATCCACAAGTTGCCTAACTCCTTCAGTAAATGACAATGATCGACTGTATATGTAAAGCAAAGAGACATTTATAGAACCATTTTACTGAAGGTTTGGCCTGTTATTATAAAACCGAAAGTCTGAGTCCAGAAATCATTTTGGCACTTTAAAAAATGGCAGTTTTTCCATGTGAAAGAAATGTTTTTCAAAAGCCTCAACTGAAGAAAAAGAAGGGAGCATGAGTGATATAAGCGTGGTTGTATGAGGAATAGATTAAAAAAACATTAATTTGGCATTCATTGAATAAATACCTACTCTGTTAATGAATGATTTTTAGACTATTGTGAAAAATGTGGGGAAAAAAGCTAATTTCTTACAGTTGTTTTGAAATTTTGAGGATTTTTCTACACATCTCGAGTCATTTTTTGTTTTGTTTGAGTTTTTAAAACTATAAATATCTCATTATAGTCTCGTTTAATGATGAGCAGACGTCAGTTTGTGACACCAACAAAATAAAAAGAATTTTAGAAAAAGAATCAAAGTAATTTGACCTCACGTCACCAGTATGCTAGTTGTAGTCCAGCATCAGGTAGCAGCTGGGTAATCACACGTATCTGCTGGAGGCAATTTTAATCAACAGCTATACGGCAAGTGCAACAATGAAATCCTGTTAACTCTGAAACCCAGATGCAGACCATCCGTTGCAAATGGCCCCATTCAAACAAGAGCAGCATTACGTTTATTATTAATGAATTACGCTTCAGCCTCTGTGTTTCGTGATTTCATTCGCATAATGACATTTCCTGAACCTCTCGTGGCTTGGATACAAATGTGCAAGGTCACAATGAAACAGTTTGTCAATGTCTGAATAAGCAACGCAGAAGTTGTTTTATGATAAAAAAAATAAACATAAAAATAAAAATGCATGTTTGCTCTGTACATTCCACAACAACAACTCCTCAGGCCTACATGACCAAAGACCCATGTGAGTCATATAAGGTATGATTTAATGATTTAGATTTGTATTGTCCCAAGGGAGGTTTGTTTTCACAGCCAGTACAACCCAGAAACAAGCAGTTAGGGACAATACATACAATTTTTATGTATAAATTCATACTGTACATGCCATGCTGAGCATAAAAAACCTTGCATATGCAGGTTCTAAAATGCCCATTTGTAACTCCTGCACCTATAAATCTCAAATTAACTTAATTTGACAGGTCTTATATAATGCCAGTACATATGAGAGTTTAGTCAGGAATAGCTATGGAACAAAAGAGAAAATCAAGCTTTTTGGAAGACAAGATCACGGTGATGGTACTGAAGCTAGGCAACACATATAATTCAGCGGACTAAACAAAGCCGAACATGCAGTTTGAAAGTGTGTGACTGCTGCAGGCAGAAAGACCAAACTGTGGATGATATTAAAAAGAAATGATCTGGCAATTAAGTCCTCACCGCTTTGATTGATATTCCCTATCATATTGATCATAAAGCTCATGCAAAGTTCACCTCAAGCTTGGATGCATAACTGTCCCAAATCGCAATGCCCCTACAAAACCAGCGGGGCATGAGTCTAGACATCCTGTGAAGTCTAGACGTTGCTTAGAGATAAGATAAATTCCACATCAAAGTAAGGTTATATAAATAACTGCTTATTTGATCAAAGATCCAAATTAATTGTAAGTCAGTTTTATATAAATGAGGCCCTAGGGATGCTAAGGCAGAAGGGAACAAAAACCTCCCGCTGAAGCAAGCTCTACTCCGTTTCAAGTCCTGTATCCTCTACCAGATTTCTTTGGAGACAGTGTGTGTGAAGCTGGTAAGTTTGGTTTTTGTTGCTGATAGTTACGATAAACAAGCAGCAAGAACAGCATGTTAACATGCTGGAATAGTTTATGAGTTTACTGTCTATAATGAGATATTTGAAAATCCTCAGCTGCCATGAATGAAGGTGCGGTTTCAATCCAGTGTGTGTTGTGTTTGACAATAGCTACTAGCAAAACATGAAGCAGAAGAGTCGGTGGACAAAGGCTGGAGATGCTTTAAACTAAAAGTTGGTTGCAATTTTTTGGTGTTACTCCAATGTGTATTTCTCATTTTATTTACAGGGGAGGAGTGAAGGTGTAGGAAGTGAGTTCTCTACTAGGCTGGTGTGGGAGGATGTAGCCTACTGTAGATCAGGTGGAGGGAGACTCGGTGTGTGTCAGGTGTGTCTCCACCAGAGCTGATTACAGGCCCCAGACGGTACCTAGAAAGGGGTGAGGGGAGGAGGGAAAAGAGGATGAAAGGATGTAAGTAGCAATGAGCAGAGATAGGGAAGGGTGAATGTGTAAAGGGAAGGACGGGTGGGGAAAGAAATCTGAGACAAAGCACAATGGGTTGTCCAGGTATAAGTAGGCTTGACAGGTGATTAGAGGTGTGTGGTTGAGGCGTGGTCCTGCTCCTGAACCTAAAGCCGGGCTCAGACTACAGGAGTTTCAAGCTGATTTAACCCTGATTTGCCACTCCGGACAATCGCAGGAGAAATCTGCTCTGGGACCTCGGTCGGTACCGACGCTCGGCCCAGATTATCTGGTAATGTGAGCGGTTTACAGATCCAGTCTTAACGTCAGTACTTTCCAAGCTGAACCAAACTAGCCAATGAGAGAGACATCAGCTGACGCTAACGTTAGCTAGTATATCAACTACTTTTCACAGACTTGTGTAGCCTTTTGTTTTCTCAATGTAAAGCGTTACCACAGCAACGTGTTGCACCAGGTCAATCTCCATTTTGTTTACATCTGCTTCCCCATGATTTCAGGAGAGAGAGATCATGTGAGGTGGTGCGTTGCTCCCTCTGGCACCATAATCTCAATAAATATCATGTAGTGTGGGATGTACCATTATTGTCAAGTCTTGTAGTGTGAGCATGTTTAGGATTAAACAGAAAAGTGTCTCTGAAGTTTCTCCTCGTGTGTGATGCAGGATTTTAAAACTCCTGTAGTCTGAGCCCTGCTTAAGTTGACTTCTAATTTCATGGACATCTAATTTAATGTACATCAATCTGAAGCTCACTAACATGAGAGCACAGACTGCTAAGGCTAAAAATATTTAGCTAACCAGGATCTCCAATCACATCCTGAAGTATCATGGCCAGATATATCTCAGGAACACCTTGACAGAAAGTCTTCAAATTTGGCGCAAAAATTCACTTGGACCCAAGAGTGAATTGATTAGAATTTGGTGGTCAGAGGTCAAAGGTCAAGATCACTGTGACTCAAGAATTCATACGCCAATTATGACAGAATTGTACACAAACTGTGCTGTTGGATGATAATTATGAATTAAATTATTAATGAAACACGATGGTCTAAACCTACTCTACATGTAGAGTGTCATGAGATAACGTTTGTTGTGAATTGGCAATACATAAATCAAATTTGACTTGACTTGATTGTATAGATCTTCCGTGTTGCCAGGTTGTGTGTGAAGATTCCATATTTCAGAATTTAGAGCTTCTTTGCAGCAACATCCTTATTCGAAGCATTGTAGTCCACCACAAGCTCTGATATTGAGCTTTAAGCGATTGTCGTTGCACTATATACTCACTATATACTGTATGTTATATGAGTCCGGACAGACATGGATGTCAACTGCAACCTCACTGATGCGCAGAGGCGGTAATTCTAGTTTAAATTGGCATTGAAAAAAAAAATAGAAGCTAAAAATAAATCCACTTGCACTGATTGATTGACAAGTGATCTCTTGGGTGTGTAGTGTATAAACACAGAATAGCAGCTAATATTGTTGCCAGGAGACAAAAAACAAAACACATTTATTTTGTTGGCAGCGGTTGCCAAAATACTCAGATTTTTTTTTTTTTATGTTTATATTTTCCAGAGCTCAATGATTTCATTGCTACTATTTTCATTCCAAAGCACCCTTCTTCTAAAAGCTCTTAAGACAAGGCAACATCCACCCACCCCCCACTGTGCTACTAGTGTCACATTCATATCGTCTATCGACAAGCATGAGAACCTCTGCCTTGAGCAAAGCAGCTCACCAGCAGTGAAAGTGTGCATAGTGAACGTGGGAAGGCACAAATGTCACACAAAACAAGGAAATTAGTGTTTGATCACGTGAAGCTAATATGAGAAAGAGTCCACATCAGTGTAAAAGTATTTAAATCGCCTGTCTCCTGGGCTGTTTTACCCAGCAGACATCACTGTGTGGGTTACTTTTTTCCTGTCTCACTCAATTGCAAAATCTCAACAGTATCTCGCTCTGAACCAGCCCCTTTGAAATCCAGCTGTGTTGACAATCTTGCATCAGACACAGCTTCAGTGCGTCTCAACACTCTCTCCTGTGGCAGCACATCAGCAGTCAGTCTCACTGAGATGTTACACATTCTTTTTGTCTCTTCCTTTTCCTTTTCTGCGCTCTCCAGCAGCCAGCTCTACACTTGCTGCATTATGAACCAAAAAGTCAGCAGAAAAATAAAGCTATGTCACAATATATCAAATCAAGCCTCGTAGGCAGGGGTCGCATATCAATCTCCGGCCACATATTTCTCTGTGTGTGCACGTGAGTGAGACAGACACAGACACAAACGTAGACATTGCCTATAAAGTAAAGGCTCAGAAGGACATTTTCAGCTTGAAAGCATCACTTCTTCCTGATATGGAGTTTATTGGTTTTAAAACAAGACGAATATTATGTAATTTAGCAAACAGAATCTTCTTCAGGTTTGTCAAATTGTACATTTTGCTGACATGACTTTTTGGTATATTTTGTTTTAAAATATCTTCCCAACAAACACATCCTGCAGGGAAAAACAGGAAAATGAAAAACAAACACAGAGTATATGTAACTATCCAACCAACCGAATGATCGGTGTCTGTATCTGTATTCGGATAGAAGATGTGGGCCTTGTTTATACCAGACGGGACGCTGAATGCACAGAATGGGGTTCTCACCACTGGGGTCTCTCAATAAAAAACAAATCATAAGACGTAAGTGCCGTGGGATCATGGGAGTTCTCTTCATTGTTAAACAACCACCATTGCAGATGGAAATACCTAATGGGCCTCAGGCAGAAATGTTCACAGACGAGGTTGTATTTTAAAGTTTTATTCACTTTACGTTTCATCACGTTCGCCGACTTCCTTCCTCACTCTCTGAATCTCTCCTGGAAGTTATAGCGGCATGCCACCAAATTAACTGCACTGTCAAAATTTGGATTTCTCTGGGTTTGTACTTTGTTGGAAGTATTTGGGATAGTGTAAGTATACATCTTGCCAAAATATATAACAAAGGTCACGTTGTTAGACACCCACTCTCCTCCCATCTCGTCACATACCAACGTTTTGTCATGTGCCCTTTGCGTCTTATCCAGACAAGTACAAGGTACACTTTGGTATCGCTGGCCGACACGCTAAGCCTTCCCTTTAGCATCTCGGGCTGATGCGCAAAGGCTCATGCCCCACGCGTCTTATCCTGACACACAAGGTCTACATTACTTTGGTTAAATTTAGGCGCAAAACCACGTGGTTAGGTTCAGGAAATGATTGGTGACGCTTGGTTTCAAACAGGACATGAACTCCAGTCTCCTGGGTGAAAGTCTTGTGTGTGACCCTCCACTCTACCCCAACGTCCAACCCTCTCTGCACTTTCTCACTTGGAATGTATGTTGAGCTACGTCATCTGTATAAGTCGTGTGAAACTGAGACGGATGGCTTTACATTGCTTGTACATTAAATCCTTGTGCGTCTCTGCCTGACGCTAAAGGGTATACCTTTTGAGTCTGGATGAGACGTGAGGGGCCGTGACCAAATGTCCATAACTGATGAGCTGGGGATGAGAACGGGCTGGCAAATGTTGTATTTTCTAATCTGATATTCATTGGCAATGACATTTTGTTTCCTTTAAAGCATCAAATTTATTTAATATTAAATGTCAATCCAACAACCCTACTGGAACAACATCACACCACCGAAGAAATTCCATTGGACAGATTTTGCAGCCTGTGCACGCTAATATCAATTATCAATATACAATGGCCTTGCACTGTGTAGCCCCACCCTAATTAACCAGAAAAAAATATCTGACAATTAAACACACATATTGACCAACAATAAATAAAATAAAAAACTATGAATACAACGGCGGGTAAAAAAAAACTATTTCAGGAAACATAAAGTAAATAGGGTAACTGCCACTTTAAGGGAAGAATAAAACATCAGACTACACAGAGATAAACAATATAAAGTCGATAGCTGCAGCAGCCACAAACACACATATCAAAGAAGACAGCTGCACGGTGTTTGTACTCACCTGTCTCAATGTTATTATGTGAGCCATTTGCTCCACCATTATTATGACCAATCTTTTCAAACATGTGTAAAGAGCTGAAAGATTCTGCCGTCGCAACGTGACAGAAACAGCAGAAAGTCCTCACACACCTTACTGAATGTATAAGCAATGAAGCGAATCACCAGTGGAGGATCCACCGGGAGCATTGCAGCATTTAACATTTAGCCAGACCCATAATGCACCTTGGTCACGCAACAGTTTTGGTGGGTTTCATTAGTGTCACTTAGCATGCTCTCCCAGTGGGGCATTAAGGTATATGCAATGCAGTTTTTTCCCCAAAAAAATAATACAGATAATCCGGGAGAAGAAATATAAATTTCCATCACATTATTTAAGCTTTCTCGAGTAATATATTTGGATTTGGGTGCATCAATGTTATATAGCCCCTTTGAATATACATTTATAGACATGCTACATATGAAAAAGGGGAACCCAAGATGCATTTTTCACATACAAAACACACAGATATCTCATTAAAAAACATACACACAATGCAGCTTTTGCATATACATATTTAAAAAGTCAAACCATGCTGTAAAGCCTTAGCCTGCAACAGGATGCGTCCTTGCATCATAAAACATAAAATAATGGGGTTTCATCCTGTTAGTATGCTTCTGTTTGGCAAAGCAACACAGTCCAGTTTCCTTTTAGCTCCAGCAAGAGTCCAGTGAGTGAACACACATGATTTCTCTGTATGAGTGGATGAATATGGTATGATGGTGTGTGGTGGTGGGTTTAGTGACTCGCATGGGAGCCCTAAACTTTTTTGCATGCCAATGGCTCAACGCTCCAACAGTTTCTAATGTGCCCCTGCATGTGTTCAGAGCACCATTTTTCTTTTGGCTGCTTCACTAAGCTACCATAGCAACATTTCCAAGCCTTTCTTCTCAAAAAATCACCCAATTACAAAAAAACTGATAAATTATGCAGGGAGTTAGGAAGCGAATCAGCCATATGACTTGCATGGAGACAGCATACATTTCACACATAAAAACAAACAAACTGTGAATCTCATGAAGTAGCACTTTGTTTTGCTCTCAGCTTACCTGTGCAGCTTGATGTAGAGTTCCAGATGGCTGGCTAATAGACAACTGATACCTCAGGTTGTGGATGCTATTCTGGGGTGCACACGGCAGTGCAGCAGCAAAAGCAGTGGAAGGAAGGAGACAGGAGCGGTGTGGGGGGGGGGGGGGGGGACGAAGGCGCAAATGCTGAATTATGGATGTGGAGGGGGTAGAGAGAGGGATTCCTCTGCCGCCTTTACTCCCCAGATCGCAGAGCGTGAATCATCTTCTGCATGGATCAAATGGCACAGTCCACTGAAGGGCTGGGTCGGCGCAATGAACAGAGGGTATCTGCCGAGGCTGGGATAGGATGTCGTGGGGGGAGGTGGAGTGGGGTGTGTGTGTGTGTGTGTGTGTGTGTGTGTGTGTGTGTGTGTGTGTGTAGGGTGCTCTATGAGAAACAGCACTGAACAAGAGTGTTACAGATAGTATGAGGAGCCATTCTTCAGGTCAAACACTTCAGCAAATAGTTTCTGTCTCCGTCTGTTCCTCGTCAGCTACACATGCACACATACAGAGTCAATCTTAGTGGGTCTAATCAGTTTATACTCTGACTGCAGCTAACAGTCGTCTATTTAACCAGGTAATCAATACCAGGGATTCGTTAAATGCCTTTCAGTATCCCAACCCTTCTTCGCATCTACACTCCTTAAATCAGTTTGCTCCAACATAGTTTCACACGTTGCAGTTGTTTCTTCAGTTCTGCTAAATTCTTAACAAACCAAATACTGTACAACTTACATTTTATTTGATTGTGTTAAATATTTCACTGCCCACCAACTCCAGATGTGCATTAATGATATATTCACAGATTCTTTGAGTGGCCACTTGAGGCTGTGAATGTTACTGGCATGATCACAATTGTTGATATGCACTATTTGTTGGCAATGAGTTGCCTATTTACATACCATATGTCCTTCAATAAAAGCCACTAACTAAATGAAAGCTTCGTCTCTAATAATGACAAATAAACAAATAATAATAACAAACAAAAAAACAAACAAATAAAAGCCTGGCCTCAATAAAAGCCAGGGGAAAAAAACAATGGTGGATAAACTCCTGGTGCCTGTTATATAATGCGTATGGCAAATATGCATAATATGCATCTTTTTAATTTAATAAATTCAACAATATAAACATGCTATTATCAACACTTTGTCGCTTTGGATTGCCCATTAAGTGTTCATGTTATTTTAGTCACTGCAGGTGTATGTGTGTTTATGCACCAGCCAAACTATATTTTGGAAACAAGGAGTCTTCATAATTAACAATGATCAACGATGATTCAAGTAAGAGAGAACCAAAATGGTAAAGTTGCAGCTCATAAACCAAAGCAATGAGCTAAGACGCTGCTAAATTTTCTGTAGAGCTAAAAACGCAGAGTTGGGAGATCACTCTCATTCTCTGTGGGTTTTTGATTATGAGCCATCCCATTCACATAACAAATTTGACCCAAACTTATTGATAAGTGTGGCTTTAAGTTGTCAGGCTAATTTACTAATCAGCTTCTGATACTGACTGTAGGTATATGCAAACAATACACAAAGGAATTGAGCTGTGAGGCTTTTTTGGTGGTGTTTAATCTTCACTCCATCCTCCTCTGCTGCTTGCCAGCCCACATCTGATAAATATCAGTCCCTCACTGACCCTGAGTACATTTCCATTCAAACCTTTTCAAACATCATCTGGCTCTGTCTGGATTGACAGCCCTGAAAACTGTCAGTTAAGCTCAGTTGATCCTTTCTTAGAAACTAGTTTGGATTTGGAGGTACTTGAGACAAATTCCCGTTTGCTTTGCAGCATCTACGATAACTCAAACTTCCACCAACACAAAATCAAGATATGAAATGCATATGCACTACTGCCCAACCCAGACAAAAGGTTATGTGGTTTGCAACTTGAAGCCACGTCTTCTTCCATTTCAGCGTCTGTTCACTGCCTCCATTGTGCTCATTGTGAAAGCTATAATATACAGTAGAATGAAATAAACTGTTCCAAGCAATCCTTTCCTGCATTGATTGAGTGATTCAACGAACTCTACAATGCATTATAGCAGTGCATTGTGAGGGTTACAGCTCTCAGTCTTCCATCTCACAGTAACATTCAACTCCGAGAGTGCAATATTTGATGGGTGATGGGCAAGTTGATTGCTGGGAAGTGCAGTACAGGGACACCAGAGCAATCCCTGCTTAGGAGTGAGGCTGGAGAAAATCTGATCATGATCTGGTGACCACTTCAATTCTGTTTTTAGTGCTTCTGTGTTACAAAAGATTATGTTTGTATCTATCATGATCCATGATATTAAAATGAAAAAAAGATTACTGGTATCTTACTGTGCTTGCACTGTACCTTCCACATACAGTACATGTAGTCCTTGCCATAGTGGTGGCACTGTCTGAAATTAATCACAAATCCAAGTCCTATTTTCAAAGCTTTAAATCTGTTTTCTGTTATTTACCATGAAAGATTGGAGATTGAGCTGATCTAGAAATAGTTGGACGCGTGTGCCTATCGCTGCATTCCTGCAGAATGCTGCAATTGATGCAAACTGTTCTATCTTTATCTCAATCTATACGGTCAACTGTGAGGCCTCTTCAAGTGTACATCATTATATTGATGGCACCGAGGAGCATTTGTCTCCCTCCGAGCGTGCTCTGTGGCTCTGTGATTGAGCTTTACACCTGTGTTTTCATCCCTGTTAGGTGTTGAACCTATCCCGAGCTTCTCCTGTGCTCCCCGCCACAGCTCCTTCCCCTATCAATGTCAGGCTGTCAGAGGAGGAGGGAGTCGGCGACAGCCCCTCTGCCGCTCAGCCCAGCCATGTGTCTGTAATCATTCTGGCTGTTGCAGTGCTGATTGGTGCTGCTATGTCAGGCCCTGCTGTAGGTGACTAATCAGCCATTCTGTGGGATACAAGTCTGCCTTTGATCAATTGCCCCATTAATCCAGCAGCAGAATTGATAATGCACAGTTTGCAGGCATACACGCTCCAAGCGACGCAGGCACGTGTTCTCATTCTGCAGCCCTTGTAAAACAACCCCTGAGGTTGTTTGAGGAAAACAGTCTTACAGTAATGATATCCTCTCCATCGTTTTGGAAAATATAATACCTATGTTAAAGCTGCAAATCATCTTGCAATACAAGAAGCAAATCTCCCACTCTGATCTACTGGCTTATAACACCACTCCTTAAGATACAGCGAGCAAGCAAACTTTGTCCAGATATACTACGAGTGATGTCGCAGCAAGAAGAGGGGATTTGTTTCGGCGCTGCTTGTGATTTGTCCCTCCCCGAGTAAAGTAACATTTGCTGAGATTAGTTACCTTTTGTCAGCATTGTTTCTATATTGTTGGAGGACAGTTTACTTACTTGTCACTCCCAACAACTCTGTGACTTTCTTTCACACTTCATCCTTTTTAGGACATTCTTATAAAAACGGTGCTGTATATCACATCAAGTGTGGCTTCTCAATCTCGTAAATTTGTCTCTCATTGTGCACTTTGACAGCTGACTGGAGAGGAAACTGAATCGTGAAGGACATCACCAACTTGGAAAAGGTTGGAGACGAATGAAGTGCGCGTTGGTCACTTGGTTCTATTCTCAAAGAAATAGAAGCAGGGTGAGCAATTCTTCAAATGAGCAGCATGTCGCTTGGTCTGTTTGCTGATGCACAGTGTAGGTGTATGATGTACGCTTGTTCGCATCGAGGGTCACACATGACTTTCACCCAGGAGACCAAAGTTGGCGTCCCATTTCAAACCAAACGTCGCCGGTCTCATCCTAAACCTAACCACGTATTTTTTGTGGCACCCTTTGGTCGTCGCCGGCCGAAGCACTAAAAGGCAAAACGTTGTTTATTTTCATCGACTGACTGGTTCATTACCCAACTCTGTTCTGATTGCTTTTCATGTTCAAATTGAAATTGCCTGTTTTAAGATAGAGAATTTGTAAGCCAGACCATTCTGATCATCTCTTCCTGTTCATCATGTAGTAGAGTGAGGTGAGCTTCTGTGGCCCCATGGGAATCAAATCAACGCTATTTCTAACTGCTACCATACGTCATAGACGTACTACTTGACAACACCTCCAGGTGACTTTTAATTGAAATATAGTGGGTGACGTGTGAGAGTATATGTGTTAAAGTTCAATTCAATTCACACATTCACTGTATGTGCTAACAGACGGTAAGGAGAGGGATGTAACCTTGTGAGAGACCCTTTAGCGTCTGTGATGCCTTCCTCTCTTTTCTCAAATGTGATGATGATGATATGATAAAACAGCACACAAAAAACAACTACTTGATTAAGTTCAGGAAAAATTTGTAATCATTTGCAAATAAGGTAAGAGCCATTAATGTTAATTGATCCTTGCAGCATGTCATGATCAATCAACCCCCAAGCCCCCCACTTTCTAAAATTGATCTAAAATAATGTAATCTTCTGAAATGATATTAAGCTGATGACTTGTTTTAAAATGTTTTTTCACTCTGCAGTGATTTCATCCGTACAGCTTGTGAGCTGACCGATTGGCTTGCGGAAGTCCGGCTGCAAACTAAACTTTTTTAATATTTCTCTGGTAACACTACAGCACTCACTGCTTGAGTTTACAGGCAGTGACTATTTTACTAATTCAAATAAAATGTGATTCTCATTGAATGAAGTTGCTGCAATGTCTCTCATCCTCTCTTTGACACTCAATATTATAGAACAGCCAACGTTTACGGTATGTTTGTGTCAACGTGGTAATTAATGATCATCCACTTAAACACAATCATACATTTTAATGTGTAAGACGAGAAATGACTTGCTCACTCGCAGGTTTAAAGACCTCTAACTAAAGATGCTTGAGTCAAGTGACCTCCTTTGGTTTGTTTGTTGACTCATTCACTTATTCTCTCTTTCAGTTTCTTGCCCTCATTTATTTTGTTGCCCCGCTGATCTAAAATTAAGAGCCGCAATTCAGCACTAATTTTCCTTGCAGAACCACTGTTTTGAATATAATTTGGTTTTCATATATTTGCTATTTATGATCCATTTTTTTTTGTTTCCAAGGGCTGTTTCCATACAAGATTGCAATACCATATAGTATATGCTACTTATATAGTTTGTATATAGTATACTGTTGGTAATTAACATCCAGGAAATTAATGCATTTGAGTATTTTATACTAACAGGAGGTGCAAGAGATAACACATATTCACATTTTACTCTTTGAAGCTCCACAAAAGCAAGCTTAGTTTATCAAGTGGTTTTACAATCTATAGGACAGAATATGATCTATATTCCTAGACTCTTGATTCAGATAAGGAAAAACTCCTCCCAGAAAAAAAAAGAAATGTCAGGGATGTCAGGAAGAGGGTGTAAGGAGGGATCCCTCTCGCAAGACAAACAGAAGGACGACAGAATAGAGCAACATAGTAAATCACAGTATGGACAATCAGGATGACAAAATTAGAGATGACTGTAAACATAATGTAAACAAAGACTATAGTTGCACCATTTTGCACTCCGTTAAGGGAAAAATTGCCCATCAAATTCATTCCAAATCCAAGCAAATTTAATCTGCGTAGCGACGCATTTGACTGTTTATTTATTTATTTTACATGTGTTAAACACAGCCAGAATCAGTATGTAGTACTGAACTGTAAAATGGAAAGATAGCTTCTGCTTGAAAGGAGAAAGTTGAGTGGAAACGACAGTAAGTGCTGAAGCACACAGAACATGGAGAAAAAACAACGCTTGGCACACAACTGTTAGTCTCGCCTGCATCATTTTGATGTTTTGCTTGTACAACAACATGTAAAGGGTGCTTACCTCCCTTTCTAGAGAACACCGACTTGTAACATGCACGAAAAACACTACAACTGTTATTAATTCTCACCTTTAGAAGCCCATTAATGTCCACAGTGGAATTTTGCAATGGCCTGAACGTAAGGAGAATTCCTCTGCCAATTATGGTATGATAAATACCTGAAATTTTTTTTAAAAAAAGCTAATTTTGTGTTTACAACTCCAACAGGAAAAAGTCGACGGGGCATGTCCTCAGTCAACAAACAGTAAACAATGATAGGAACTGGATTTTTTGAGCTGCTCAAACCTAATTCGTTTGTTAATAAAGATCCTTGTGACTTTTGTATACAAGCACTGCTCCCCTTGTAATTAGGATGTGTGAACCTTGATGAACAAATACAAAAATGCTAATTTTGAAATAACACACACACAAAAAAACAAAATCTAGTCGCAAATTTACACTTCAATGGGAAAACATGTTTATTATTATTTCCATACTTCACATCCACGTAACCTGATAACTCACCTGATAAAGGTTTTTTGTTTCCAAATAAAAGTCCCTTGTGAATCGCTACTGTTCCGTCCCAGCAGAGCTGACTCGCATATATCCAGGAGGAACTCAGGAGCCACATCTCCATCATTAATTAGAAAGATAAAGCTGAGCAATGCACTCGCTCATTAGCTGCAGAGTGACTGGATGTGCTGTGTACTCGGCTTGCTGCCGCTCTCTCCCTGGACGATATCAAGGCCACTGTCTGTACTTTTGCTCTGTTAGCACTATTTGGAGTACTGCTTTTATTCCATCAGGCATGCAACCCCCTTGTTCTACAAAATTAAATCATTTCAGAACCATTCAAACACAATCACCAAAATGTGGCGGGTCTTGAGGTTGCCATGCACAGTACATTCTGCCTCTCTTGTCAGTTTAGATTAATGCTTCTCTTGGTATAGACAGGACATTTATGCTACACTACGCTTAGACTACAAAATGCAACCTAAATTGCTCTTTGCATGTCTGCACCTATACATCCACTCACTCTACTCAGTACACTGAATGTCCCTGACACAAATAAATTAATCTATACGAGGTGGAGGGGCGATGAGTGAGGAAGGAGCAGGACTCTCCATCATCATGTCTCCCAATCAGTAGCATCAGGCCCTACCTCTTTGCTCACCCCTCTCCTCCATCTGTGACCCATTGAAAGAGCATCAGCCTTCCACTGCGAATGCAATTCTCCCCGCAGAATCATCCCACACTACACCCACAACCTAACTGAGGTTTTCTAAATCCTCCCCTCGTTACCTGTGGCTCAATCATGCCAAGATTGTATCATCCACAAACATTGTGGCTTTTGTGTGTGTGTGTGTGTGTGTGTGTGTGTGTGTGTGTGTGTGTGTGTGTGTGTGTGTGTGTGTAGGAATGCGGCCCTTTGTGCCAGGAAGAGATGCTTTCTACACCTTTGAGATAATGGCTGGATGTAAAAAGGAAAACGTGGGCATGCAAAATCTGAACTTTAAGCTTCAAGTTAAATGATTTTCATGACATTTTCATATAAATAAATTCATTCGACCTTACGTCTCTCCACTCTTATCGCCATATTCATATAATACAATAGGTAATAAACCTAAAGCCTCTTAAGTTTAAGCCTAAAGAAGCCTTTTAAGTTTCCTGTTCATAACACTATGTTTGCTCCAAAAGGTCAGAAAGTCATCGCTGCACCTTTTGCTGCATGATCCAAAAATTAATGTTCAAATAAAGTTGACAAGATGAGCGAACTGTCTCTTGAAGTCTCCCTCTGCAGAGGATGCATGGGTATAAGTCTTTCTACTCCAAAGGGGCATTATTGCAATTCACTCTGTGGTAATTAATGCACTATTCTAAAATGTATGTGGCTTATGAAGAAAGGTGGTTAGATTAACTGCGTCATGTGTAATTGTATAAAGAATTCCTGAAAATATATATATAATTCCTAAATATTATGTAAATATTACACAACATAAGTTTTGACTGATTATTACATAATGTTTTGTCTTGATTATTTGTTTCCCTAGAAATATTTCAGAAATGTAAAATATTATTTGAGCATTCTTGTTTTGAGGTAATGAGGTAGTGTTAAATGTTAAAGTTAGGACAACAATGCAAACATATGTAAAAATCCTTCGTGAGCTCGACTGTTGGAGCGCATTGACTCATGGGTAATCTTGCTTGTTTTTTGTCTTCAGTTCTTCCCCACACAGCTCACAGTTTCCTTTGAACTGAGCTTTTTATGCTCCCTCCGGTTTTGCAATTACTTAACATGGCTGAATTGTACAGTCCACTTCGAAGGGAATCACTCAGCAATCGAAAAATACATTATTCAACTTTGCCCATACAAGTGTCCCAAATGGTTTACGCTTACTGTTACTCCCTTCCGTCTTCCACTCCAATCTTAGTGTTCTATTTTTTAATAGGATGGATAGGGAGGGGAAATTATTCATTTTACCTTCAGCAACATGAGTGAATTGGGTTATCATTAGCGATGGGTTTGGGTTAGCACTATGGTAAAACAGAGGCGGAGGAAACAAAGAAAGTTTCATCACTTGGAAATGCAGTACAGACACATCACAGCAACCACAATGGACTTATAATATTAATATTAGTAATCTCATCCATATGGTGTCTAAAAACAAATATAGAATTTACTGTACTTTCATGCTGACATAAGAGTGTAGGGTAACATATGTCATGGACGCATCCAGCTTGCACAGCTAGAGGTCTTTTGGATTGGGTGACACACCTCTGCCCAGGAGATAAAGTGAGCAATGTCGGAAGCATTAGTCACCACAGGGAAGGGTCAGAGCTCTGTTTCGGCTGCCGGCCTCATATCGCCCCACGGAGACTCGTCTGGCTCTAATAATAGCAAGTGGTGCTCACCTGTGACCCTTGTCTTATTTCAGGAATGGGCAACCGGTGGTTCGTGAACTGCACCTGCTCCCTGCCCTAAATGTTTTTTCCTGTCCGTTTGCCAACATGGCTGTAACATACGTGGGCACAATTCGATAGGGATGTTAATTTGCAACCAAACTAAATGTGATTTCAACTCAATAGAAGAGAGGAAGTCAGTTGGCTCTCATGCCAAAAAACAAACAAACCGTGATCTCATGGGATGATGTATGAGTAGCACGCAACTTTTAGGGTAATTTCACGCATTTTAAGCTTTTTGTGTGTCATTTAGCATCGTCTGCATTTTATTATCATTATCTATTTTAGACATGCAGGAAGCGACAACGTCGGGTGACTTTCGTCATGTGACATTTGTTGTCTTAATCAAATGCACTAAGGTCTACGGTTCGGTTAAGTTCAGGCAACAAAACAACTTGGTTTGGTTAAGAAAAAACTTACTTACGGACAGAATTTGCAACGGTCAATATCAACTTTAGGATTCACACGGGAAGCAAACTCCGGTCTCCTTGGTGGAGGTCAGCTTCTTGTTTGACCCATCCACCACCCCAACCTCCTCCAACTGTGGACTTCCTCGCTCTGTATACTACATCATCTTCCATTGTTTTCTCTGTCGTTGCGTTTTGATAACACATGAAATTACACTGGCTTGTAGTTTACACAACATTTGGTGTGACCAGGCTGCAACAAAAGCTCATGGCAGAAGAGCATGAGAGAAACTTTTATCATGGTTTCTATTTCATTTAGCCGAATGTGACTGCTGAAATGTTTATTCATCACAGTCAGTGGTGGTGTTCCCTTGCTAAAATTACAGTCATTTGCTGTCGCTATCACACAACACACTCTACATGCGACGGTTCACACACACACCAAGCTTAACAAAAACTCCAGAGGCTGCATGCATAATATGTTTTGGTAGTATTTTTTGGTTTCTTCAAAGATCACAGTTAAGTTCGGTGGCTAATTTTGATCCTCGCCTTATACTGTATGTTCCTGTGTCTGACCAGAACCTGATCACAAATACTGGCTGTGCATGGGGAGTTCTGTCATCCTATCTGTTTGCACATGCATGCCCTTTTCTACTCCATTAGCCGTTAATAAAGTGGAAGCACAATTTCATGGACTGTCTGTGTTGTAATTGCAAAGTCCAACTGTTACACACTACCATTAAATTACACACATACAAACATATGGAGCAATTTGTGGTGTGCATCTTCCTCAAGTGCACTTCACTGTGTGGACAGGCGGAACCAGAGATTAAACCACCAGCCCTGTGATTAATGTCCTGAATGACTCCACCACCTGACTTACAGCTGCCCTACACACAGTCGTATCTATTTATAGCACCCATATTATCAAAAATTCATCTCACATAAACCATCATCGGCAGTGATATCTCAACTATCATCAGACATCATGAATATAATAAATGATTTAGCTTTGTGCTAATATCAAAACAGGCCTTAAAAGTGCTTATCGCACAAGCCGCAGAGCAGGAAGTTGTGTCCCCTTTGTGTAGTAAGGTGGAAGGAAAGAGCCTGTAGGATGCCTGACTTTTGATTTTTGATGTTTTCGGGGGAAAAAAAGAAAAGGTCTTACGATGTTTATGTCATATGTAACACGCCTGCCTTCGTAGCTCTGTTCTGTTTTCATGTTGTATGCTATGTTGCACTGTTTCAGCACTTTGGTGCATGAAAGTGACATATCATTGAGCTGTATACTTTCTATGTGGATGAATGACAATAACGTGACCTGACATGACTTTCTCTTTTAGTCCGATAGACCTTTGTTCTTTCTGCTCATGTGTTTGCACCATAGAGCCACATACACAATTGCATTTTCTTTAAGTTCATATGTTTTCAATTCCAGCAGACAAGTCTTTGCCTTAATATGACAATATAATATTTTCCTGCTTGGGTGTGCTTGTTGGTTTGTTTGTGTTGTTTTGCATGGAAGCACCATGGACCCCGTGCTCCTCAAGCACAATAAAAGCTGCGACTTCAGGTCACTGAGTGATGTTTTCTCCATGTGCTGCATTTTGAGTTCTTTTTTTAATTTTGTCAATTAGGAACCATACACTCACAACAATGATGTTGCTGATTTCCATATTCCAGTTCACTTCACTAAAAGTACTCAAAACTTTAACTTGAAAGCCTGCAGTCCTTTGGCTCAGACTGTACAGTAGTGTGAGCTGCACATGTGATCCGAGAATGGATTGCGCATGCAGAGGGATGTAATTGTACTGAAATTTCACCAAGCCTTTGGAACCCTAGTTTTAATGGACTTCTTTAACCAATTTAACCAATTATGAGTCCTTGGATGCATTTTGAGGTTCCTAAAACTCAAATTAGGCCTACTCGACAATTTTTAAAAAGGGTCATTGTGAAGGAACTTTGATCTGTCTCTTATAAGGAAAAAACTTTTTACATTTCATAGTAATCCAAAAACTGTATTAATCATTGTTCGTTTTTGTTTTACTTTAGCAAATACAGCGTGCATGTAGAGGTATTATTTGCCAACATACAGGCTTACAGTAATTGCTAAGCAATCGCTAATTGCTATTTATTGTAATGTGCCATCATTTCCAAAGGTTGTCTGTTGAATTACTTGTTATAAACAAAGGCAAAACTTTCAACAAAAACGTTAAAGTCGTTTCATCTAAACCAAACTGTGTTTATTCTTTCATTTCAGTTACTACTGTATGTTCAGTTTATTATGAGAAACATAGCACAAAACAGATGTATGAATACATTTGTAGTACATTTGAGTATGCAAGAATATGCAAGAGAGTGCATTTTGTTCCACAGTCTTGGTTTGGTGGATCTCCACAGCTCTGTAAATGGGAACACCTGGCCATAATTACCAGTGCCCAGATGCCATGGTTCAGATCCATCCTCTTTTTTTTCTTTTAAGATTTGAATTTACCAAATTAGGCACTGCTGCAACAAGCCACTGCAGCAAGTGAAAGCATTCCACAAATTACGTCAAAATTCAGCAACAAGCTTCCGTATTCTTACCTTTGTGTTTTAGTAGGTTAATGACACAGTGTGACAAGTTTCCAGCTGTTGAATTAATTACTTCCCTACCAGCCTGTCGGAATAATATTTCAATTTCTACTACTAGACAGTCTGAACTCTAAATGGGCTGAATGTGTTGCATTCATTTACAATTTATAAACCTGTTTACACTTGGCCACTTTGTTCCTGCCAATCAGATGGTTATTGGATATCCAAAGTAGTGTATGTGCCACAAAATCACAAATCTCATGGGCTGATGGTTTGCGTTAAATGGACTGTTTTTAATCAAATTCATTACCCAACAAGAGGAACAAAATTCACACAAAGCTGCTGCTTATAGTTAATTTTTCTATCCTACCAGGCAGCTAATAGATTCATGCATTCATCTTGAACCCCTGGTGTTAATCAGTCCCTCATTCAATGGCTGGAATGGAAACCAGCAGGCCTCTGTATCTATAGGAACCAAGAATCAGAATCACTTGCTCTTGAATCATTAGCTCAACTGTTTGTGTGTTTGTCTGGAAAAGTGTGTGCACTGCTCTGTTTTGTATAATCCCTCTGAGTGTAAGTGCGGAGGTTGTTTTTGTGCCTTCAGCCTACTTAATTACATTGAAACTTGGATTTGTTGAAGAGTGTTGCAGTAAAGGAGCCACAGCAGTTTCAAGTTTAATGAGTGTTTTCTCACTGAGCCAACACTGTTAACAAGTTAATGTCACTGCATGCATCCAAGAAAAACTTGATACAGCTTTAAGAACAGATATATACTTTCATTTCATTAGACTTGACACCTCAAAATCCTGAAGGAAACTTTGACTTCTGCTCTTTCCTGCAGTCAGCAGTACTTAAAGCAAAGAACAAGCTGAACTGTTTCACTAAAAAGTTTGCAGTGCCCTCTCTGAAAACCGCATGCATCACTCGCAACAGTGGACCAAACTCAAACCAACTTTTCTCTTTACATGTTTGACTTGTCATGTCTGCATGGCTGTGTTATTTATACTGGCAGGGTTCTGATTGTATGACGTGTTATTTGTGGCAGTAGAAATGGGCAAATTCAGACTTGTTTGTGGGAAGAAAAACTGAACAGATACAGTACGTCGTAACTGAGACTTCTAGCTTTCGAGGCTCACAGTCATGCATGAGAATGAGATTTTAAAACAATTCAAAGAGAGGTGTAAAAATGTTTTACATACAAGCTGCTACATCTCAAGGAATCTTTGTTTTCTGATTTGTAAGCAGATCTCTTATTTTATAATATCCCATCTTATTAGACTGGATCATCTTTATTTTGAATGTTTTAAAGATCTTTCTCTCTCTCTCTTGACTCGACAGTGTGCATGTGTGGTTCAGGGTAATGAGCAACAGGTGGTGCCTCGTGATTGGTCCGTTTGAAGGGATTGCTGCTTTTGGATTGGGCAATCTGATGACATAATTCCATTTAAACCCCAGCTGACGGCAACCTGTCCTTCTGCATCTCTGTTGCTTCTAACAGTTGAAGCCGGCATTTTAGTTCTGTGTGTTTTCGTTTGTTTGAGTTGAACTAGATCATATATGATTATATGTAAACATGAACTTTTTTGGTAGGAGTGAGAATCTCTTTTTCAGTTTTTCAACATTTTCAACAGTTTGTTTTTCTGTTTTTCGGGCAGAGATTTATAATAAACTACTGCTTTGAACTTTGATTCATACTTCAGCTGCCGTCTTTCTTGGGAGTGGGAAGATTTCCACTGGACAGGGACGGATCAGTAATTGTTTTTCCACAAGAAATTAGTAATTTAGTCTTTCCTTCCCTCCTTTTCTGTTCTTGCCACCCGTTTCACGGTAAAGAAATGTACATGTACAGACGAGGGGGAGAAAAAAAAAGAATTGGCACAGCTTAGCGGTGGCGGTATGCTTTCAACACGAGTGCTTCCAGGCACCATGATATTGAGCAGGAAGAATTCGGCGGGCCAGATTTGATGAGGGTGACTGTAATTGGAAATGGCATGGAAAGCGCTGCACTAAGCCTGTTGTTCCACTGAGAGGCTGCGAGGAGAGACTGCAGGAAACTGACAGCTGCTGTGGCTGCTTCCCAGACAAATATCACATTTAGAAGTCTGCTCACAACACAAGGCATCCACTATTAGCAAGAAGTGACACAAAACTTGAAAAACATACGTAAGTGTTAGCAGACAACAATAGCACTTGATGTGAAACTACTAGCCTAATTTTGCAAATGAACTCTTCAACTGCACAATGTGCTATCATCAAAACAATCCCGTCTGAGGAACCAGCTAACTTACTTTCATAATCTATATTATGTTTTACCCATTCACACGCTGCTGTGTTTGCTTTTATTTCATTATGTGAGAAGCCAGGATGAAAAGATGGCAGTCTCTCACTCCTGAAGCTCCCACCAATTAGCCGGCAAGATGTCTGGTTCCCCAAACCTGACAACTGTAATGAGCTTCTTTTCATTCGTCTCGAGCATTTAGAGAAACCGTTTCAGTACTCCAGCTGCAGTCTGCATTAAACACACTGTATTCAAAAAGATGTGCACAGACCATCCACTGGTTCATTTCTATCTCATATCTCCTCCTGTTCTTTTTATGTCAGCTCATGGCTCACTCAGTTTCTGGCATCTGCAGTGTAGTTGACATCGCTGCAGGTCTAAATCTGTCCACAGATAATCACCATCATTTTACATGTGGCCTGTACTGTACAAGACTGTGTGTATGATGTGAAGGGTCAGGATTTTTTTTGAAATGCTGTATCTTTTTGTAAAATCTTTTTTTTTTAGTACCATATAGTTTATGAGAGTGTTGTGTTTGTGTTTCCTGCTATTCCCGTGTCTCCGACTCCCGATTTGTCAGTATGGGCATCTGTCAAACCAGACCCCACTTCCACTCCTTTGGTATGGAGGACATTGGTCCCCCCAGCAGGACAATGCGTGCTGCCACACCACAAAAACTGCTCAGGAACAGCCAGAGGAACGTGACAAAGAGCTCAAAGTCTCGACAGATCTGATTGAGCTAAATGGGACGTGCCGATCCATGGATGCCATCGGGGAGTGCTGTTGGCATGAGGGGGTTTACTTTGTCTGAAACAATGTTTGGGAGGGTTTTATGGGTCAAAGAACATCCACATGAATACCAGGCCCCAGTTGTGTGGGTGTGGCTTTCCCTCCTCTTGGCACCTGCAGGTGATCTCCACACCTGCTCCAAATCAGCTCGTTACCTGCAGTCTTTCCCAAATCTCCTGTGCCTAGATCACCAGCGCTTGTTCCTCTCCATTCTCTAGCCCCAGCCTAACTCAGCTATTCCTCACTCCAGCTGACTGCCTGCCCGCCCTTGTGCTTCCCCCGTTCAACATCACCTACCAACTTTACAATAAACTTCATTCTTCCCCCCTGTGTCTGCGTCTGCTCTTGGGTCCACTCAAAAACAAAATGTTACACGTTCATTGTAACATTTGCGCATGTGACCGTACCCAAAACCAGGAAGGCAGATCAAAACTCTCTTATTCGGAAAGAAGAAAGGTGACACTTCTAGTTGCCAGGGAGGCAGGACAAAAGGAAACGTGTAAACAATCTGACGTGAAATTAGTCGAAGTATGAGCCCTGCAGAGCTGATGAGGGGGGGGAAGAGGATGGAGGATGGCGGACAAGGGTTTACTGTGGGGTAGGAGGGAATGGCTGGATCTGAAATGACAGGAGGCTGCGTTCCGAATCATATTTTTTCTTTTTGCTGAGATAAAGTTGGACAGTTTTCATCTGCCTTTAGTCTATCCAGGAAGTCACAAAAGTGACGTAATAAAAGGATATCCTGGTACCTTTGGCATACTGCATTTCACATACTAAATCTTTTTTTCTCGCATGTTCTGGCAAAGTTGTTTTTAGATGCCGAAATTCTACCCTAACTTTGACCAAAAAGCCATTTAAAGTGTGTAAACTCTTCCTTTTAGCTACAACACAACCAATAAAATTTTAGTGTCACTGTTTCAGGGACTGTATCATTACAGTGACCGCGATGAAAGGGTTACTCGCACAGCATGGAATAAAGAAACATTTAATGAGCTTATGTAAACTCCCAATGTAAAAAGTAGAATTCACATACTGTAAGTGTTCAGTGCAGTTTTTACGATCATAGCAGGGAGTAATAGCTGGTCTGCAGGGCGCCTGTCCTACACAACACAGGGAACAGTGTGAGGAATGAAAGGTGAGCTGTCTTTATAGCATTTATGGGTCGAACATTTCAGCTGATATTAAATCTAAAACGAACCTCAAAACAAACAAACCAAAAAGTTTTCTCATATTTTGATATTGTATTTACAGGTTGAGCGCAGACGAGCGTCTCTCTCTCCCTGAAGGATATAAGAGGTGAAACTTGCATCCTCTGTATAATTCTTTTGGTGTTTACATTGTGATTTCAGCAGCTTCTCATTTTATTTCACAGAGCAGGTTTACGACCGACTCCTTTGAGCCGAGCGGTAAAGTGTCAAGAGATGAATAAGCTTTCACTTTCGAGCAGGCTGACTTTACAGCTGCAGTGCAGACCCCATATCCACCTTTTTAAAGCAGCAGCTTTTCTGCACAGCGGGCTGCTTTTCAGAGAAGAAAATTGGAATTAGAGAAAATTTGAATTAGAGACTTTGTGAGCCAGTTGCTTATGACTTATTAGTGATGACAAAGACGGCATTGAATTGGAGTTATAATTGGACTTATAATTATTCACACTTCCACTCACACACAATGTACCCACCTCGTAAGAACAAATTGATACCATTTATTAGATCTATTTTTGATCCTCTGACATCAAAGCTCAGTTATTTTTTAATAATTAAACTCCCTCTTGTTTAGCGTTTGTGCTTGTTTATCATCAAGTAGGTATGTAAAACTGGAAATGGTGTGAAAGTGGCTATAAAGGGAACATCATAGTTCAGAGTCAAACATCCTCTACAACCTTGAATAGTGATACCATAATTCATAACTGTGTGGGGGGCAGGGGTGTCATTTAACTAAACCTTATCTTTTTTTGAAACATTGTGGGATATTTTCCCATATAGTCTTTAGTTCTAGTCGCCTGATCATAGAGCTGATTGGTTCAGAAGTTGTCTCAACAGTATGACATCTTATAGAAAAGAGATTTTAATTAAATTTGTCTGATTTGGAGGTTTATTCTGTTAACAGAATACATAAACTCCATGTAATATATCATAGCTGTCGTCTATTGTAGTTGAATTAAAAACTATTGAAGTAATTATCACAACTTGTGGGAAGGATGTGAGGATTCATAACATCCTGTACAGATGTGAACTCCTGACATTCGGAATATCTGACAGATCCAAAGCTGTTGTCTTTTATTTTTTCCTCTGTGATCGTCTGTTAATGTTTTCACTTTATGTATGTAGTTGGAGAAGGACAGGTTGCTTGGTGGTATATCTAAAACAGCAGAAAACTGATATGATGGATGACAATTCATGTAAAAGGAGGTTGCCTGTACAGCATTTTAATAGGCCACCCTGTGATAATTAAAACAATTGGACATGCAAACGGACCAATATATGTGTCTGATAGAACATTTAAGTAAATCAGAATGGGATCAAACGGGATTTGAGTGTTTCTGTGACTTCCTGTCCAGACCGAAAGCTGCTGGAAACCGTCCGACATGACTGCATCTTTTTGTTACCGTCCACTGCAGCCGCCGCCTGCTCTCGTCCCAGGCGAGGCGCAGTTCATCCCGAACGAGCCCACTGACTCTGGGCATTTGAACTGTGACATGCTCAGCATCATTACGTCAAATTTGCAAGGCCATTTGACTGTGAGGCTACCAGAGTTGTTGCTACCTCATGGCTCTTTAAAATATATTTTGGAGTTTTGTTTTCCTTTAGTCTGATTTTTCTTTAAATACAACATTCAATCTGTAAAGATTTGTGAGTAATTTGTCAGTGAAGTCTGAATCATGCTCACCAAGTAGAAGTCAGCAGGAAGTCCAGAAAGCCTGGACTTTCTTGGTCTGCAAGTACAGTAAAGCATGGGAATTTATGGCTGCTTGTATTTACACCTCATACCGGCATGTGGTGGCGTTGGGATAACTAATAAGATCAGATGTTGCTGTGTGAAAGAATACCAGTTTTTCATAGCACCTCATGCTTCTATCCTGTTTTTATGCCTCTGTTGTTGTATTTTTGGAACATTTTACCTTATTTTCATGAGAAGGAAACAATTGGTTGTGTTGCAACTACTTTCCCTCATAACCAAATTTGAAACGGAAGCAGCAATTGCTTTTCAAGTCAACACACCCGAGTGATGACTGGTCAGAATGGCTGGGCTTTCTTTGACTGGAGCCAAACATCGCTATCTCAGTTTCCTCCACTTGAAATATAAGTTGTTGTTGTGTATATAAAAGGGTTTGTCGAGTACTATGTACATGGTTCACAACTCAACCTTTCAACCACAAAGTCCAGTCGTTCTGTAAAAAAAAAACTTTTTGAAAAAACAACAATTTGGTACACTGCGTGCATCTTCTTCAGCAAGGCAACATGGCCTTTAGGCGAAAGAATCCTGCTTTACCTGTGACAAATCTTTCAGAGCTGGACCCAATCCCTCCTCTCCATTTTTCACTTCTTCTCTGTATCATTTCTTTTTAAAGCTGCAGGTGTTGCAAGCCGCAGGTCATATCCTGCACAACACACTTGGCACAAACCGGCTCTTGAGCTGATGATATTTGTCAGATGGGAAAATGCTTGGAGCTGAGTAAAATTCGATTAACATTTTGTAGCAATGCTGAAGGCTTCTCATCAGAATGTGTCAAGTTTTACATGATGAAATGTAATTTCACAGCAGAGTTTATCCATATGCACCATCACCCTTTAATGGACTGTTTCACTCAAATTTGCTGAGCTAAATTCTACCTGTGGAGCCACAACACCAGCAATCAAGTCAGATTAGGTGAAAACATTTTCCAGATTTGTGTTTAATGAAAACAAAAGACCAGAATGATTTAAAAAGGAAAAAAAAGGACTAAACTGAAGAATCAAATACCTCACAAACTCGTGTGTGTGTGTGTGTGTGTGTGTCAGGGGATGGGGATCAGCAAGACAAATTATTCTTCATCCTCATCAAATGTAGCCTACATAAATAAAGTTTGAAGATATATTTTAACGAAAACGAGTGAATTATCCAAATGCAATCCAAACTATGACAGTAATGAGCCGGGTCACAGTGATCCAGGAACATTTTCGTTGTTCCTACAAAAGGGACATAACAGGAGGGTTATGTTGACTTTACTTGTACATGTTTATCTCGAGACAAATCACACACTACCCGCTATTACACATCCAAAGCATAACGGGACCCAACCTTTAATATCTAAGCCATTTCAATTAACTGTCACATCGGTTCCTAGCAGTGCAAGCACTTAGCCACACCGTTTCAGCAGCTTGATGTTTCAATACATTTATCTTGCAGCATTACAGCTAATGCATCTCTTGCAGAACTAAATAATGGACATCTGGGTGATGAATCATCCCGCACATTTTTGGTGCTGGTTTCAATTTTCTCTTGATTGTACAATCAAGGAAGGATAATTAATTTAGCAGTGTGCAAAGTGGGCTAGCCTCTACTATACATAAATCACTCTGCCGTTATTCTAAAGCAGTTTGATCAGCATATTTTGAGATGTACTTTACATTGTGATAAATCAATTTGACTATCACGTCTTTAAAGCTGCCCGACAAAACATTTTCTCATGTAAAATAATACTTTATAAATAAATACATTATAGTGATTCTCTGCCTATGTGCTTAATCCACTTTTTTTTGGCTATTTGCTATTTTCCTTATGAGCTACAGTGGATCTAAAACCATGGCATCCCCCTGTTTATTTGCCCAAATGATGAAAAAAAATCACTGTTGTTATTATTATTTGGTCCTCCATTTGTTTCATCCATCTCAAGTCTTTTCCCCCTCATTGCTACAAAAGTGATCACAGGAGTAAACAATGAGTGTGCTGAGTGCAGTTTGCCGACATCAAATTACATGACTTCTGGGAATTGAGGTTACATTTTTAAAAACAACCTGCCTCAGAGCGCATTTTAAAGCTGCCAACATGGGTAGTTGCCCACTGCGAAAAAGGCAGTTTGAGAGAAACATGCTCATGTAAAACGATATGATGGAGGATTGAAGTGCGGTATTATTGTTAATTTCCCAAAATAATTAAGCAATGAGTGCCATTTATTTAAAGTGGGATTGTTATTAATGATAGAGCTCATTGGCAAAAATGAGCGCAGCACAGAGTATGGGGTTAGTTCAATCAGGAGAGACTAATAAGATGAGAGAATTTGGAAATTTATTGTGAACAGAAAAGTAGACTTTGGCGCTTAGACCCTGACAGGAAGTAAATCATCAAGGAAAGCGGTTGGACGATTAGGAGCTTCTGAAGGAGACTTCCCCTGGAGCCAAGACATTAGTGGTGGTGGTGATGAGGAATGGAGCTTGATGACTTCATGAAAGGGGACTTTTGATCGTAGGGTTTAATTTGAGATGGCCAGGTGTCCGCGGTTGAGGAGGTGAATGGGGTGGCGGTGGGTGCTGAAATGACAGCAGAGAGAGAGCAGTTTTAAAGTTTGACAGCTTACGAGTGATTGGCTAGAGAAGTAGTTGGCTAGAGTGTGGCAGGTTGTGATTGGATGAAGAGGAAAAATAGCATACAGTACATATCTCTAAATAGTTTGTGTAGGAGTACCCTTGGTTATATTTATGTATTTGTATGTATATTTATTTAAGTGTCCCAATTATAGCATTTTTTGTTTTAAATAGCATTTTTATTTACCAAGAAATTTTGACAATTCATGCATTAATTTCATCCCAGCTGGATTAATGCACTCTTCTCTTGCTTCACACAACCAAAACTAGCACATCCCGTTTTAAAATCACTTCACTGGCTCTTTGTCTTAGGACGCATTTTAAAATTGTATTGATCATATTTAATGTTCATAGACAGTTATAGCTCCAGAATATATAGCTGACCTCCCACAAGCCTAAATGTAACCTGAGATCTTCTGGGAGGTCATTAATTGTGTACTAACCTGCCAGAGGAAATCAGGAAAGCCAACGCATTGTTTTCAAGTAACTTCCAAAAACGGACTTTTTTTTTTACTGTTTTAATGTCTTTCATTGTATTTTATCGTAGTTTATTAACTGTTTTGTTTTTTTCCAGAACACTTTCATGGTTAAATATTGAAAAATGTGATGTTTTCAGATGGTTCATGTGGTTACCCACCAATTATCCACCACTGTGACCTCTACAACCCTAAGCTTTACTGCAATATGAACAGTATAGCCCCGTACTGGATTTTGACATTGGATGTTACTTGTGTACTGCAGAATCATGAACCATTTACTCCAATCCTTTTTCTCTAGTTATAACATTGGACAATTTACTAATTAAAGAAATTAATTGTAAAACACAGTCTTCAGTCGGATGATGTTGAGTGTTAACATTGGGTGCTCTAAATAAAGTGTCGCCAAGAAAATTCAGACCCACTTGCTACCTGCTCGTAAGACCGACCCATATTTTTTTGGTATCCTTCATTAACCAAATTTCCTTTTAAAAGGAACTCCAACACAATAGTTTCCATATTTCTGAGCCAGATGCCTGAAATATAAATGCAAAGAGATGTCTCTCTCCCAAACAGTCTGGAAGGATATGTCGCACACATCGCAGCGGACACACGGGTAGCAAGAAGAAATATACTCCCCTCTAATGATTGTATGTTTGCCAAGATGTTTCTATGCATCTCAGTGTCTCCACTTGTAATTCAGTGCTTTTGCTTTGCTCCTTGTTTTTTTTTTTTTGACCTCTACGTGTGTTTGGTATTTGGACTATCATAAATCTGGCTATGGGGAGAGACACGCTCTGAATACACTGCTTGCCATGTAAATCAATCATTCCTGTAGGGGGTAGAAACCACCACCTCACTGCTGCTGCTGAATACTGAGCTGTAGTGCCGCTCTCTCCTACCAGGCTTTCAACTGGGCTTTTGTTGTGTAAGGGGGCAACAAACCTTTGCTTTTTTTATGCAAATATTTAAGAATGACTTGGTGTCATTTCAATAAAAGAAAAAGTTCTGATAATTATAATCGAAAACACTTTGAGTTAATAAAAACGATTGCGCTTCACTATGAGAAGCACAAAACGAGTGGAGAGTCACACACACGACTTTCACCCAGGAGACCGGAGTTCGCGTCCCACGTGAAACCAAGCGTCACCAGTCATTTCCTGAACCTAACCACATGGTTTTTGTGCCTAAACTTACCCAGATGTCACCGTTGTTTTGTGCCTGAAATTGACCAAAGTAACGTAGACCTTGTGAGTCAGGGTAGGACGCACGGGGCACGAGCCTTTGCACATCGGCCACGGATGCCTAAGGACCCATTGTGCGTCAGAGAAGGCTTAACATGTTGTCTGATGTTGATATGTGACGAGCTGGGATGAGAACGTGTTGCCATCCCCCAATCCAAAGTGTCAATAATTGACGACATGGAAATCTCAAAGCGTTGGTACTTGATGACCTGCTAATGTTACTCAACAATCAACTATCTTACACACTGCAGCTTTAAGGTTGGGGAAATACCATGATTTTGGTTAAATGTTAATAACTTTGAGTTTTGGCTCAGTAAAACAACTTCATGAATACTCACAACTGCTATTGGAAACAGTGGATTATATTTGGGGAGAAAACTCAAGGGTATCCAAGTTGGACCATTGTAATGGACAGGCTGTAAATACAACCTACCATCTGTGTATGTCTGACTTCCAACTGTCGGTGCAATGCAACATGAGCCTGTGGAGTTGAGGTACCAACCCTAAGCCAATGCATAAGAGATACGAGGGTTGTGGTTGTTTTTGTTGAGAATATACGGTGCTAAATATTGGCACTGTGAGCTCGACTATGCTACAATGCATTCCTTCCTTTGAAAATAACAATAAGAGCTCTGTGGTTGACACAGACTCTAACTGTGAGTGACAGAAATAACAACAGGCCATTTTTTCAGATGTTTTTCCTATTGAATGACATGACAGTCAAATAGCCAGGTAGCGTTTTACCCACATCGATACAGCACATGAACGATTTCCACCCCCACAAGACAAAACGACAGCTAAAAAAGAAATGGTGACATCTAATGTGGGAGAAAAAAAAGATTGATGGCTTGAAACCCAGCAGGGGGTTGGACAAAATAAGAGGAAGAAAAATTGCGACTCATTGTAATCGCAGACAATAGCCAGGCACTAAAATTCTTATTTGTGTGAAGCTCATGATATGAAATTTTTGTTTGCTCTGTGAAGTTTCGAATAGCTTGTAATTGTGTTGCATTATAATACGTGGATAAGAGTTTCAATTGAAGGCATTCAGCAAAATTACAGCTTTTACTTAAAAATGTAATTGTGTGCATTTGATACTGCGATGCCCGAAAGGGGAAACTAACCTTTTTTTAAGAGATCATTTATAGATGAGACTCTACAGAACCAAACTTATTGATCGCTCCTTATGGGGATTTAGTGTCCTGCTCAAGGACAGTCCAACAGGGACTTTGCTGTCATGGGTGCTTGAATCTAGGCCATCTGGGTGAAGGATGGTCCAACTAATTTAAAGTGTTATTTATGTATTCAATGTGCCTCTTTCTCTGTTATAAAAACTTTTTGGTTTTGGAAGGACTCATTAAAAAAACATCCGCCGTAAAGTTTGACCTGAGGTGCAGAAAAGTTACTCGCACTTTTTTAAATGCCCTTGTGGGACAAACAAGAATCAGATCAGAAGTCTATTCAGATACTAATAGAGATACTTAAACTCTATGGACTCATTGAACTCACCCATAAACATAACTGTTCATCAATAATAGTAAGTTTAAAATTATGTGCCTGTGTTGAACCTGTGTTACCCCCTAAAGTAAAATCCACCAAGATTTATTTATTCAGCACTACATTATGTAGAAAATAAGAAGAGGGTCGGTATAAAAACAGATCCATGATATAGATTAAGAAAGTAACCTAATATATTTCAAGTATTTTCTATATACAGTACATGGAGGCTTATACAGCATACATAACATATCTGAAAAAGTTAACATGCAAGTTACAAGATAAATAAATATTAAATTTGCACAGAAATGGCATTCATCTGGCAGGTAAAGTGTCTTGTGTGATTGCAATGCAAAATGCAATTGATGCACTTATATTTACAAAAAATCAATTGTAAATCTGTCAGTTATTGTATTTCCTAATGTGTAATTAAAATGCCTTATTATTATTATTATTGATAAGATGCAAATTCTAGGTTAAAGCTACTGTATTAGCTCAGATTTCACCAAAATGTGTTTGAACTTGTGAAAACAATTCTAAATTAGAATGAAACTGGTTCAAGTTGCCCTACAGTTGTTGTTTTGTTTGGGGTTTTTTTAAAATTGATTCAGGTCTTTGTAGAAGAGGTTTGCAAAGTTAGACTTTAAAAACTTTGGGAAAACCTTGAAATTGCTCTCAGTCGAAGATGTTAAGCCCACAAGGCTAAATCTTAGCAAGGTAGCATCCACTGTGCAGTGGCTAATCAATAATTTTACTGGCCAAATATTCCAAAGCCTTCAAAATGTCTGCATCATCTCTGGTCGTATTTTCTTGGGTCAAACCTTGTCAATATAACTTTTAGTTTGTTCCAATTGTGCATTCTTATTGCATATATCAGTAAACTATCTTCATAAACTTTGAAGGTGTCAGACGGTCCATTGGCCAATAATATGGCTGGATTTACTGTAAACCTTGTCTCCACCACATTTAATTATTTGGTCATAGGGATCATAACTAACCCATCTGAAAGTCCAGCTCAGCTTCAGAGCCCCCCACCCCTTTTTTCCCACTATTCCAGTTGAGCTTCATCAAATAAACATAAGCCTTTCAAGGTGTCTCTGGAGAACAAAGGGCCTCAAGTTTCTTTTGATGCCCCTCATTTTATCCCAGTATCAAAACCACCATTAACATTTAAATCCCCCCTATTCAAAATAGCTTTAGAGACCCAAAGAGGTGTTTTTTTTACCACAAATGATTCAAGCACGATGAAGTTTCAGATAACATGTGCTGAGAAAAAGCTCCAGCTGCATCGCTGTGATGCAACAAAATAAATAATTCAAACCTAAAATGCATGTTCAGCATTTCTCCAATTGTTTCAAATGTAGGAATCAGGATGTTTTTTGGCTTCATTGTGAAGGCTGGTGTGGCTGGGTGTTAATCTTTGTGCTCCAGCCAGAACTGGAAGTCTTTGTGAAGCCGGACTGTATCTTTATCTCCTTTTTATCGCAGCAGAACAGGCCGCGAGCTCAGATTCCACTGCCAGAAAAGAAAATGTAATATCTGTATACTGTACGTCTGCATCCATACTGCTCTCGCTTTATAATCCAACAACGATCATACAAGGAAATAAAAGAGTTGGGTTGATGAGCGTTACAGCTCATGCTGCACTGAAGAGCCCCAATAATCATGTTCTCTCTCTCAAATGTTGTTGCTGAAAGGTATTTAAAAAGCGATGGACATACTGTAGGTTCCTTAGTCCATTTTGTTGTTTCATGTACAGCTTGGATTGCGTGTCACACTCAAACATTAAAAGTATTGATAATAATACTCACATTCCAATCTTCAAGACCAGTGGTAAACCCAAGTTAATAGGTAATATACAGCAATTTTGTTACGAATGTAAGAGTTTTGTTTTTTTTTAGGCTGTGGATTTTCACCTTCCCTGCAGGCAGGACTCTAGCAGGCATCCATCTGCACATCCAGCCAGCCATCAATGACCTGAAACCACTCCATGGCCCTGTCTCTTGATCCTGCTTCTTTCTCTCCCGCACCTCGCCAAACGTGGCCGCTTAGTAATGAAAGCCGTGTGAGTTGCCTTCTCATACGGCAATGGATGAACCAAAAAACAGTGTGTGTGTACAAAAGGTTTAAACGAGGACGCTCAAAAATAACAATCAAAACAAAAGCTCCTAACTTTTGTTTGTTTTTGTCGGCCTGGCCGTATAGAAAATGTATAAAATGAATGGCCAAATGCATATGTGAGTGGTCCTGACAGGCAGGGTAATGTTTTGTTATGAAACTTGTCGTCCAAGATTGATGAAGAGGAGCGGGTTAAGATGGAGGTGCAGCTCTCCCAGGTGTACATCCCCCCCAGTTCCAGTTCTGCTGGCAGCAGTCAGGATGACTTATGATAGAGAGATAAAGGACGACTGGTACATTATTAACCATATAGGGTTTTATTTATTTGTTTATTCATTCATTCATTTATTTTTTTTAAAGAAGGCTCATCTGCGATATAGAGTAAAGTGTAATAGTCACTCTCCCTACCTGGCTTTAGTTTTTCCTCTTTCTGTGGCTTTCATGTCGGAGAATTTCAATTTTGTTTTTTATTGTAAATTTGTGTAAATTTACAACTTTTTTTAATCAGTTTTTTTTTCTCACAATATTTCCCCCTCCATCCCCCAACAACTCCTTGTTTTATTTATTTATTTATTTTAACCTACAACGGTGAAGACCATCAGACGTTAGGGTGGAAACATTGCATTGTGCTGGTCACAGTTGATTATAGCAACATACTGTAATCTGTACACATGTTGCCGGGAGATTGGCACAAGCTGTTGCTCAGCAACTGTTTCGTATTATCCTCCGGGGCACAATCCCAAATGACGCTCAAGGTGACCAAGATTCAATGCAAACAATTTAGGAAATGTATTGAATAGGAACCCTGTTAACTTGGACAGTTATCAATTCATAAAGTGGGGGCAGCAGCCTGTACAAGGCCTAATTACAACAAATGGATGAAACAGTGGCATTGGACTCCAGTGCTGTAAAATCTACCTTGACCCTTCTCTGACCTGATTTAACTTTTTCCTTTTTCTTTTGACATCTGGAGAAATGAATCAAGGGTATGTGAGTAATTTTGTTTTGTTTTCTTTTGATTTGTTTGTTGAAGAGTTCGGTGCAACAGAGTCCGTTTAAAGCATAACTTTTATTTGAAAAATAGCCCAAAGGGCTGTATATCAGTTATTGCTTATTTGCAGAAATAATGGAAATGAAAATTCTTAAAAAGAACCAAATGTAGTTTAATGTGTTCCTTTGTTCAAGGAATATGATGCCTCTGTTTGTACTGCTCATGTCTGTTCATTTGTGTGGGCGTGGCCTCTCCTTCACTCTCCTGGTTTCCAGCACTGTTTTTTTCTGCACACCTGCCCTTCGTCAGTCTCGTTAGCCCCGCCCTGTTCCCAGTGTCTCCCCAGCCTATCAGCTTCTCTTGTTTCGTCACCTAATTCTCCTCACCTGAGTTTCTCCGCCCCGTCTCTCCACCTGCACTTCATTTCCTCGTCAGTGTAGTTTGTATTTCAGTCCAGTTTTGGGTTTAGTGAGTCATCTGCTTTGTTTCTCTGTCTCTGTGTTAAATTCTTTAATAAAACTAGAATGGCACTCAGTAGATCACATACCTCTGCCAAGGCCCAACAGTCCCCTTAAATTAAGCTGAATCAAGCCTTATAGCTCACTCACCAAAACACTGCAGGTGAAGTTATAATCTCCATTGCGGAAGAATAATAGGTTGATGAAATAGAGAAACCAAATTACATTAAGAACAGCATTTATTCACAGCATCAAAAGATACGTCAAATCCCTTGATACCTTACTGAATCCCCAATAACTCAGCTGCACATTGGTGGTAGTTGCAGACTTCTAGCCCTGTTGGTTAGCGTAAGACTACCTCATATGAAATTTCACTTTTTCCACTCAATTGTACACCCTCATAGATACCCACCTCCTACATATGCCTGAATCTTCTAATCAAGATTCATGCATTATTCGCTGAGAAATTAATAAAAATGTGGGGAAAATGCCCTATCTCGCAATGTTAATGAAAGTGATAGAAATTACTGGATCCGCCCCTTTAACCGGATTGGAACCAAAATTTAATGGGTTCTTCCTTGGCCTATTCCCCGTCCTCCCACCCAGTTTCGTTGAAATCCATGCAGTAGTTTTTGCGTAATCCTGCACACAAACAAGCCCACCAACCAACAGACGGGTGAAAACATGTAATAAGGAAAGCTTAAAGTATGTGAAATGTGACCTTATATAACTTTTAAAAAAGGTGCTACAAATGTTAGCTTTGTACTTTACCAAAAATTACTTTTATGCACCTGTGTTGTAATGACTAATTTACCTTTATTAACACAACACATGCTCACATGGACAGTAAGGTGCCAGATACATCCATAAAAAAGACAAACTCCTTAACTTGACCTAAGTGCTCTCCTAAAAAGCAGGATTTGCAACAACTTTAGTGAAAAAAATGACATACAGTTAGTAATGCTCCTTCATTGTCTTGAAATTAAACCGTCTGTGACGCTCATCGTGCTTCGGTTGCCAGAAGGTAAAGACTGGGATTGTCTTGAAGTGGCAGAGTTCGTATTTCAATATAAAGCTAGAAACAAGACGAGAAATCCTATCACCTATTGAGGTAATTGTTCAGTTTATTGGTAATGATCGACGACCCACTTGCAGACACTCGGGGCAAATGGCATGATTTTAGAAACACAAAGGTTATGAGTCCCTTCTCCCAACATACACCCATCCCCTTGACAAATATGTCCCAGAAACATATTTTCATTCACTTAACTACCCAATTATATTTTGAGTAGATCAAATTGATGTTTCAAAGCCCTTTCCACACCGCTGAGGACAATATTTTTGAGGAAACATTCTGAGGCTTTTATTTATTTCTTATACTTTGTACTGAAAGTGGTCAAATTTGAACAGTTTGAGTGGAAAAATGCTGTAATCAGGTTATGAAATACACACTATGTTTGTAAAAATGAATACAAGTTTTGTCAAAAACTGGTGTCGCCGTCACGGTTTTACAAAAACCCCCCCTCAGTGAAAAATGCACCTTCTCATAAGAACACCAGGCACATATTTATTCATCAGGGGTATCGGATACAGCTGGAAAGTCACAGATACATCTCCCAGCTCCATGCTTCAAACCCACATTCTGCCTGGATGATATTCCCTGGGATCCCTCGTCACATTGTTATGTGACAGGCGTGTCCTCTAAAGCAGCGCAGTCACACTGCAAATCCGTGATCTGCACTGCCCGTGCATCGTATTAGATAACGCACCGATGTGAATACTGCGCCTCTGCCGAGGAGTGCATAGTCTATATTTATTCATCACTGGTATATGATATAGTTCTCTTTAGGGTTTCATATGATATCTGATGTTGGGGTTTCTTGTTTGGTACCGAAGAGCAATTCTAAACCTGTCTTTCCCTGGAAATCGCACATATCTGTAAGGGAATGCGGTATACACCTTAATCATGGTAAGCCAAGGGGGGATGAGCTTGGGCTTCTCCCAGCAGGGGTCGAGGGTCACATGTGAAAGTAAGTCCATAGTACAGGGTCTCTGCTTGCCTGCCACCCATTTCCCTCTCTCCTCAATGACCTTGCCCTCTCATTTAATAACTCACCCTGCAGGAGCCACAGGAGCATCTTTTCATTTTTTTTAATGCTGGGACTAGAGAGAGAGAGAGAGAGAGAGAGAGAGAGAGAGAGAGAGAGAGAGAGAGAGAGAGAGAGAGAGAGAGAGAGA